>JAVHMZ010038205.1:0-12412 GCA_034782995.1 Amazona versicolor | reverse complement strand
CGCGATTTCGCGCGAGTAGCCGCGTGAAAACAACGCGCTGGAGCGACGTCCGTGAACACGTGTTCACGGACGTCGCTCTAGAGTTTGGCGCCGGTGCCGGCAGTTTCGGAGTCGGTGATCGCGGGCGCGGCTGTCGCCACCGGGTCGGCGGCTTGCCGGGGCACGAAGAACAGGATCAGGAACACCGTCAGCGCCTCGAACCCCGCGACGATCCACAGCCCGTAGGAAAGGCTGCCGGTGCTGTCTTTGATTGCGCCCATCAGGTAGGGAGCGGCGAACCCGGCCAGGTTGGCGATGGAGTTTATGAACGCCACCCCCGCGGCCGCGGCCGACCCGGCGAGCACCCGGTTCGGCATCTGCCAGAACACCGGGATGGCGCTCATCGTGCCCACCACGGCGACGCCGAGCGCCAGCAGCGCCGGGATCGGGCTCGCGGGCACCAGCAAGCCGAGCACGACCAGCGCGGCCGAGGCGGCAAGCGCGGCTAGTCCGCAATGCAGCCGAACCTCCTTCTGCCGGTCGGAATGCATGCCGTTCAGGATCATGCCCGCGGCGCCGCAGAGATAGATGGCCGACATGATCCAGCCCACGGTGGCCGGGCTGGTGAAGCCGACCTCGCGCACCAGGGTCGGGCCGAAGAAGGTGAGCGCGGAGTTGGCCATGATGATGCAGAAGAAGATGCCGACGAACTGCCAGATGCGCGGGTTGCGCAGGGCGGCGAACATGTTGTGCTCCCGCGCGCCAAGCCCGGCCCGGTCCCGCTCCAAATCCTGCGCGATCAGCCGGCGGTCCTCCTCGGAAAGCCAGTGGCCTGCCTTCTCGGGACGGTCGGTCAGGTAGAGCAGGGTCACGATGCCGGCGATCACGGACGGGATGCCCTCGATCAGGAACACCCATTGCCAGCCGGCCCAGCCGTTGACGCCCTGCATGCTGCCCATCAGCGTGCCGGCGATGGGACCGCCGAGCACGCCGGCGAGCGCCGAGGCCGACATGAACAGGCCGAACGCGCGGGCCCGGCGCCCGGTCGGGAACCAGTAGGTCAAGTAGAGGATCACGCCAGGGTAGAAGCCGGCTTCGAACACGCCGAGCAAGAAGCGCAGGAAGTAGAACATGGCCGGCGTGGTGACGAACATCATCGCGATGCAGGTCAGGCCCCAGCCGATCGTGATCCGGGCGATGGTCTTTTTGGCGCCGATCTTTTCCAGCAGTAGGTTGCTCGGCACCTCGAAGAAGAAATAGCCGAGGAAGAAGATGCCGGCGCCGAGCCCGTAGACGGTCTCGCTGAACTTGAGATCGCTTACCATCTGCAGCTTGGCAAAGCCGATGTTGACCCGGTCGATCCACGCCAGGATCCACAGCACCATCAAGAACGGGATCAGCCGCCATGCGACCTTGCTGTAGGCCGCGTCCAGGGCGGACACCGCCGCGGTTTGGGGTGCGCCGAGATTGGCTGCCGTCGTGCTCATGGGCGTTCCTCCTCTCTGGTCGGGCATCCGGGTTACGCGCGGGGTGTCGCGCATTGGCTCGCGTTTGACCGGCATGCCCACCCAAGGCCGGGCATCCTGCCAACATTATTGTAGACAATCTCTGCGGAGAGCGTAGACACGGACCCGGTACGAAAAGCAAGCAATGAATGCGTGGGGCATGACGCACCACACGCTGGACTGGAGGAGCGCCATGACCCGGCACGGCAAACTGTCGTCCTTGCCCGACCCCAGCTCGGATACCGCCATCTATGACGCGATGTACGAGGCGGTGATGCAGCATCGCCTGGCGCCGGGCATGCGGGTGACCGAGGCCACGCTGTGTGAGATTTTCGACGTGTCGCGGGCGGTGGTGCGCATGGCGCTGCTGCGCCTCTCCCACGATCGGATCGTCACCTTGACGCCGAACCGGGGCGCCTCGATCGCGCGCCCGACCGTGCGGGAGACCCGCGAGGTGTTCGAGGTGCGGCGGATGGTCGAATCCGCGGCCATGGAGCTGGTGGCCGAACGTGCCCTACCGCCCGACTTTGAGGCCCTGCGGCAAGTGGTCCGCGAGGAGCGTGCCGCGTTCGAGCAACGCGACGTGCGTCACTGGATCCGTCTGTCCGGCGAGTTCCACCTGCGCCTGCTGGCGACGGCGAAGAACGAGACGCTCAGCGAGACCGGGCGCGACTTGGTGACGCGCTCGCTGTTGATGACGGCCCTGTATATGCCCACCGGGCAGACCTCGTGCGCGTGCAACGAGCACGAGGGACTGATCGATGCGCTTGCAGCTGGAGAGGGCAAGCGCGCGGCGCGGCTGATGGGCGCGCACCTGCTGGCATGTGAGGCGCGGCTGCACCTGGACGCGTCGGAGAAAACAGCCCCCGACCTGGCCACCGCCCTCGGCCGGCCGGCCGCAGCCAAAGCCAACCGGAGAACGCGGTCGTGACGGCAGCCAGTGCCAACGACCGCCCGCGCGCGGAGGTGTTCCTATCGGAGGGAAACCGCAGCATGATCTCGATATCCGAACTCAACGCCGCCTCGCGCGAAGCCTTCGTCGGCCATCTGGGCGGCGTGTTCGAGCACTCGCCCTGGGTCGCCGAACGGGCGTACGAGCGCCGGCCGTTCCCGTCGCGCGAGGCCCTGCACGCCGCCATGGTCGCGGTCGTGGCGGAGGCCGGGCCGGAGCAGCAGCTTGCCTTGCTGCGCGCCCACCCCGAGCTGGCCGGGCGAGAAGCGGCACAGGGCGTAATGACCGAGCACTCGACGAAGGAACAGGGCGGCAGCGGCCTGCTTGACTGCTCGCCAGCGGAGCTCGCGCGGGTGCAGGAGCTGAACCGGGCCTACACCGGGAAGTTCGGCTTCCCGTTCATCATCGCCGTGCGCGGCCTCGACCGCGCCGCGATCATCGCCGCGTTCGAGCGCCGGCTCGGCAACACGCCCGAGGCGGAGATGGAAGAGGCGCTGCGCCAGATCGCGCGCATCACCGGGTTCCGGATTTCAGGGCTGGTCCAGGATGCCGAACAGCCAAAGTCCGCATAGCGCCGGGCCACGCGCGACCCGACCCGGTTGCGCCCCGCCCGGCCGGCTGAAGCTGACGGCCGGCGCGAGCCGACACGCCGCCTGACAGTCATTATGAGGTTAGCGATGGCGAGACCGCCGGTTCCGAGCCGCTCCTACTTTGCCCCGTCCGGAGGCCACCCGCCGCAGACGGACCTGCTCACCGACCGCGCGGTGTTCACGCCGGCCTATGCCGTCATCCCGAAAGGAGTGATGCGCGACATCGTGACGAGCTATCTCCCGTTCTGGGAGGGGACGCGGGTCTGGATACTGTCGCGCCCGCTGTCCGGCTTCGCCGAGACGTTCTCACAATACATCATGGAGGTTGCCGCCGGCGGCGGCAGCGACAAGCCGGAACCGGACCCGCGGGCGGAGGGCGTGTTGTTCGTCGTCGAAGGCGAGCTGGCCCTCGCACTCGGCGGCGAGACGCACGCGATGGGCCCGGGCGGCTACGCCTTCATCCCGCCGGGCAGCGACTGGCAAGCCCGCAACCGCGGCACGAACCCGGTCCGCTTCCACTGGATCCGCAAGGCGTACGAGGCCGTCGACGGGATCGACGCGCCGGAAGCTCTCGTGATCAACGAGAACGACATCGCGCCCGCGCCGATGCCGGGCACCGACGGAAGCTGGGCAACGACCCGCTTCGTCGATCCGGCGGACCTGCGCCACGACATGCACGTGACCGTCGTGACGTTCGAGCCGGGCGCGGTGATCCCGTTCCTCGAGACGCACGTCATGGAACACGGACTCTACGTGCTCGAGGGCAAGGCGGTGTATCGCCTCAACCAGGATTGGGTGGAGGTCGAGGCGGGCGACTACATGTGGCTCCGGGCGTTCTGCCCCCAAGCCTGCTACGCGGGCGGGCCCGGCCGATTTCGCTATCTCCTCTACAAGGACATGAACCGGCACGCCAAGCTGACGCCGTGGAACCGAGCGTGCCAGCCATGATCAATCCGCTCGCGGTCCAGGAGCTGACCAGGGAAGGTTTTGCCGGGTTTGGCGAGGTGCTCGACACCGAGGGCGCCGAGATCCGCCGCATCAATGCCGGCACCTGCACCCGCTTCCACGCCCTCGCCACGGTCGAGACCCTAGGCGCGGGCGCACGGGCCGTGGTGAGCTTGTTCCGGGCCGAGCCGGCCGCGCTTCCGTTACGCCTCTCGATGATGGAGCGGCACCCGCTCGGGAGCCAGGCGTTCTGGCCGCTGTCGAGCGGGGACTGGCTGGTTGCGGTCGCCCCGGACGAGCGCGGACGGCCGGGCGATCCGCTGCTGTTCCGCGCGAGCGGTCGCCAGGGCGTCTCCTATGCGCCCAACGTCTGGCACCATCCGCTGATCGCGCTGCGACAGGTGTCCGACTTCCTGGTCGTCGATCGCGATGGGCCCGGCGCCAACCTCGAGGAAGCGCACTACGACACCCCTTACACGGTCCGCGCGGGATGAGGACCGAAGCGGCGTCGGCCTGGCTCGACGACGCTGCCAAGTCTAAAGCGGCTTGCGCGAACACGAGTTCACGCACGCCGCTCTAATCCAGCCGCTTCCAGTCGTTCGTGACGGTGCGCATGAGGTCGCGGACGGTCGCGTTGATGAATTCGGTGTCGGTTGGCTTGATGCCGGCGGCAGCGGCGACGTGGCCCTGGACCGAGGGGATCAGCACGAACCGCCCGTCGGGGATCGCGGACGCGGCTTGCTGGGCCTCTTCGACCGGATTGTACAGGTCGAGCATGCCCGACATGAGCAGCGCCTTCGCCCTGACGCTCCGCAGCGCGCGGACCGGGTCACCGCCAAACGCGTCTTTCCCGTCCACCTTGGTGTCGCCCACGTTGTGCCGGTCGTAGGCCCAGGTTTGGGCGATCCAATCGTTGGCATCCGCGCCTGACTTGACGACCGCGTCTTCCTGCGCCGCGATCCAGCGCTCGACATCCATCGGCTGATCGAATTGCCGCCGCATCGCCTCGGGCGTGCGGGTCGCGAGCACCTGCAGCACGTCGGCGCGCATGCGCCATCCCGCCTCGGGCTGTTTCGCGTAGTTCCCGCCCTGGAATGCGGGGTCGAGCATCAGCGCACGGCGGGTGGCGTGATTGACCGCGATCGACCACGCGCTGGTTCGCGCCATCGGCGTGAGCGCGACGAGCGCGTCCATCATCTCCGGATGGCTGACCCCCCATTGCAGCGTCTGCATCCCGCCCATCGAGGCGCCCGCCACCGCGACCAGATGATCGATCCCGAGGTGCTGCAATAGGCGGCATTGGCTTTCCACCATGTCGCGGATGGTGAACTGCGGGAACGCCGGCCCATGCTGGGATGCGCTGTTGGACGGCGACGTGGTCAGGCCATTGCCGATCGCGTTCGTCTTGATGACGAACAGGTGGTCGGTGTCGATGCCGCGGCCGGGTCCGATCAGGAAGTCGATCCGGTGGTGGTTGCCGCCGATCGCGGTAACCATCAGCACGGCGTTCGACTTGGCCGCGTTCAACGTCCCCTCGGTCATGTAGGCGATGCTGAAGTCGTGGATCACCTCCCCGCTTTCGAGCGGGAGGTCGCCGAGCGCGTAGCGCTGCAGGCCGGGTTCCTGCGCCCGCGCGCTCGCGATGCACCCGAGCATCAGCGCCACCGCAAGAACTCGCCGCATGAGCTATCGCCCCAAGTGCTGGTCGAAGAAGGCGGCGATCTCGCCGATCGCCTCCTGCACCTCGGGGATGCGGTCGTCGCGATAGAATTGGGCGTGCGATTGCGCCTCGAACACCTGCAGCCGGGTCTCGACTCCGGCCTGGCGCAGCTTCTGGTTCACCCGCACCGTGTTGCTCAGCAGCAGGTCGCGCGTCCCGCTGGTCAGGATCGTGGGCGGGAAACCGTGCACGTCGCCGTAGACCGGCGACAGCATCGGGTCGGCGAGGTCATGCCCGTGCGCGTAGAACCTGGTGGCGGCGTCGCAGAAGCCGTCCGCCGAGACCAGCACGTTGTCTACCAACGCGTTGGTCTGGAACGTGTCGCCCTCTTTGGTGACGTCCGACATGGGCGTCCCGGGCGCGATCGCGCCTGGCATCGGCAGGCCGTCTTGTTTCGCCCGCAGCATCATCTCGAGCGTCAGCGCTCCGCCGGCCGAGCTGCCGAACACGCCGACGTTGCGCGGGGGAACCATTGCCGTGGCGGCCTTGTAGACGGTCATCGCGTCGTCGAGCGCGGCCGGGTAGTACGCGTCCGGCGGCATGCGGTAGTCCACCGCGATCGTCTTGATCCGCGCGGACCCGGCGACCATCAGCGCCTCCGGCAGGGCGGCCAGATGCGGGTTCAGCACATAGCACCCGCCGTGCACGTGCACGAGCAGGCGGTTGCGGTTTGCCGCCGGAATGTCCTGCGGCGTGATCGTATAGACCTTGACCCCGCCGATCTCGGACGGCGCGTATGTCAGGTGCAGCCGGTCCGCCATCGCGCCGACCTGGGCCGAGCTGGCCGCCTCGAGCGTCTTGACGAGCTCGGTCCATCCCTCCGGCGTGGTCGGCGGCTTGTCCCAATTGGCGCGCAGCGGCTGGGCCACGATGGCCTGCATCTGCGGGCTGATCGTGCCAGGGACGGGGACGCTCTTGGCCGGCGCATCCCGCGGCGCCAGCCCGTTTTGTGCGAGGCTCGGCGCCGTGCTGATCAGGCAGGCCCCCAGGGCAATGCTCATGGTTGATTGTCTGAAGCCCGGCACTGACGTTTCCCCTTCGCCTTTCCGCGAGATTGTCCTCGAACCGTGCCGATCGCAAGCGTGCTTGCTGGTCAAGCGAGCAATCCGAAAGCAGGCTGCGCCGCGGATCGCGGCGCAGCCGATGACGAGGGGGGCGGGACCGACGATCCCGCCTCGGACGCAGCAAGACTTCGAGCGGGCCGCCCTCGCGCGCCGGCCCAGGCTGGAGCGATCCAGCCGCGGCCTGCGCGCATGACCCAGAGGCTCAGCTGCTGGGAGCGTAGAAGGCGATGCCTTCGGGTGTCAGATCGGTGCGAACGGCCAGCAGGCTCGCGCGCTCGGTCTCGCTCGACGTGAAGAGATGGCCGCCGTCATGGGTGTCGAAGAAGCGATACACCGGGACGTAACCGGCCGCTGGCGACGCGTGCTCTTGGAAGGCAGCGCCCTCGAACACCAGATCCGGACGGGTCCGCAACAGCTCGTCCCGTTCGCCGGCGCTCGCAGTGAAGAAGTGGCCGCCGTCGTGAGAGTTGAAGAAGCGGAACACGTCGCTGCTGCCCGGGGTGCTCTGGTCATCGGTGAGGAAGCTCATCCCCTCCTGCTTCAGGTCGGGCCGCGTCGCCAGGAGGGCGTTCTGTTCGTCTACGCTCGACGTGAAGAAGTGTCCGCCGGTGGTGGTGTCGAAGAAGCGCACCAGCGCATGCCCGTCGTGCTGATGGTCGTCGGCGCCGCCCCGGACTGCCGCGCCGCCATGATCGTCGGGCGCGGTGTCGTCCGACGAAGCGAGTGCCGACACGCCGCCGCGATCGTCCGGCGCGACGTCGTCTGCGCCGTTGCCGCCGAGCAGGCCGCCCCTGTCGTCGCCGGCCTGCACCGCCTTGGAACCGCTGTTGGACGAATGCGCCATGATCTGTTCTCCACTTCGTTGCATCGCGGGCCGACGACGGAATTCACCGCCAGACCGCCTGGCTGATCCACCGCGGCCGAACCCGCCGTAATGTGGGAAACTGTCCCACACCTTAGAACTACCGTGGGAAACTTCCCCACGTAAAGCGGAATCGGCGCATGTGGGCAATTTTCCCGCGAATATGGCAATGTCGTTGCCGATGGGCCGTTGTCGAAGGGAGAGCGCCGGCGGCGCATCGGCCCTCCCATGGCCCCGACGAGAAACGAGGTGGATGTGCCCGAGCGCCCGGTGATGCCTGACCCCGACGTGCTGCTCCGCCTGGTTTGGCGGCTGTTGCGCCCGCTGGTCCGGCTGCTCATCGTGGCCGGCGTGCCGTTCCCTCGGCTTGCGGAACTATTGCGCCAACTCTACGTGGACGTAGCGACACGTGACGTGGCGGCGGAGGCGAAGGCGCGGACGGACAGCCGCATCAGCCTGCTGACCGGAGTCCACCGCAAAGAGCTGCGGCGCTTGCGCGGCGTCGCGTTTACCGAACTGGAGCTGCCAGCGGGCGCAGCACTCGGAAGCGAGTTGGTCGGCCGGTGGCTCGGCAGAGCTCCTTGGGTCGATGAGGCGGGCCAGCCCTTGCCGTTGCCGCGGACGGCGGCGCCGGGTCTGCCTTCGTTCGACCTTCTGGTCGAATCCGTCACCAAGGACGTGCGACCGCGGGCCGTCCTCGAGCAGCTGCTCAGCCAAGGGCTCGTCTCGGTCGGAGCGGACGGCACGATCGTGCTCGAGCAGGAGGCGCTGCTGCCCAAACCGGGACAGGCCGAGCAATTGTTCTATTTCGCGCGCAACCTGCACGACCATATTGCCGCCGCGGCGGCCAACATCATCGCAAGGGACACCGCGCCCTTTGTCGACCGCAGCGTCCATTATGACCAGCTTTCATCGTCGGCTGCGCAGCATTTGCGGACCTATGCGCGAAGCGCCGCGGAACGGCTGCTGGTGCAGGTGAATCGCGAGGCGTTGCGTCTGGTTGATGGCGACGCTCCGGAAGAAAACGCCACCGAGCGCGTCAATGTCGGTGTCTACATCTTTGCCGAGCCTGATCGACCGGCCGAGGAGCGCCTATGAACCCGCGCCGGCACGTCTTGCATGGCCTGACCGGCCTCGCGCTGCTCGCTGTCCTGAGCTGCGCCGTCCCGCCGGGCGGCCAGCGGGTCGATCGCGGCATCGGCGGCACCGGCGGACCAAGCCTGGCCGATCGTGGGATCGGCGGCACTGGCGGGACGGCGGTGGTCGGCGCCATCACCGGGTTCGGCAGCATTTTCGTCAACGGATTCGAGATCGACAGCGAGCGGGTCGGCGCGATCCAGGTCGACGGCGCGGCGGCGCCGATCTCGGCGCTCCAGGTCGGCCAGGTGGCCCGGGTCATCGCCCGCCCCTCGCCCGGTGGCTTGTTCGCCGATGCGATCGCGGTCGAGCACGAGGTGATCGGCCCGGTCGAGCGGTTCGGCGCCGACGGCAGCTTCGTCGTTGCCGGCCAGCGCGTCCGCCCGCTCCCGACGGTACGCGGCGACATTCCGGTCATCGGCCGTTGGATCGCGGTGAGCGGCTTGCGCAGCCCGGGCGGCGAGATTTTCGCAACCCGGCTGGACGCGGCGACGCCCGGCGAGGCGTTGCTGACCGGCCGGTTGGTGCAAACGAACGACGGATTGCGCCTGGGCGGGCTCGTCATCCTGGGAGGGCGCCGCACGGAGTTGGCGGGAATGCGGGCTCGGGTGCGCGGCCGGGTTTCGGGGCGCGCTCTGGCTGCAAGCTCGATCGTTCCGGCGCCCCTGCTGGACTTGCGGGCGGGCCTTGATCACGCCGTGCTGCAGACGATTGCCGCGCCGGAGCGTGGCGGACTCCGACTGGGCGAGACGCTCGAAGCGAGGAGAAGCTCGGCGGTCAGGAATGTTCCCGACAACCAGCCGGTTATTCTCGTGCTGCGCGCGGACCCCGACGGGTCGCTGACGGCGACCGGCATCGTCGATGTCGGGAAAGGCGGCGAGAGCGCTGGCCAGGCCGGCAGCACGCCCGCCTCTGCCGCCACCAGTGCCGCTCCTTCCTCGAACTCGCAGAGCGGAAGCCGAGGTGGCGGGGGCCAGGGCGGCAGCGACGACAGCAGCAACAGCGGGAGTGGATCGAGCGGCAGCGGCGGCGGAGGGAGCGGCGGCAGCGGGAGTGGCGGTGGCGGCGGCGGTGGCGGCAGTGGAGGCGGTAGCGGCGGCAGCGGGAGTGGCGGTGGCGGAGGCGGCAGCGGCGGTGGTGGCGGCGGCAGCGGTGGCGGCGGCAGTGGCGGCGGCGGGCCGGGCCGCGGTTGACGGCGCGTGCAGCGCGTGATCAGGCAGTCCGCGTAGACACGAGGTGTGACGAGGATCATTTCGGACGCCGTAGCGAGCGCGCGAGGTTACCTCGGGGCAAACAACGCCCCGGCCCGGAGTTCGCCATGAAAGACGATGGATATCTCGATGAATACAAGTCGGTGCGTCTCGAGCACTGGCCGGACGGGCGCTGGACCCCGCGCGGCCTGCGCTGCGAGGAGCCCGACTGGGATCACCCAACGCACGGCAAGCTGTATGGGGTGATGGTGGTGATCGCGGTGGCGATCGTCGGCACCCTGCTCGCGGTCGGCATGGCCGCGCTGATTCCGGCCGGCGAGCGCGCCGGACAGTCCTGGACCCAGTCGGTCATCGGCCCATGACCGGAACATGCTTCGGCGGCGATCGAATACCAACTCTCGTTGACCGCGACTCTTCCGCGGTCGGCGGGAGTCGGTATTGCGCGCCGGGTTGGCCGGCGGCGGCGCGCGAAACAAAAACTCGATACCATGGGTCGCGATCAGCGAGCCATGGTAGAAGTCATTTCGCGTCGTGGAAGATCACCCCCAGCGTGTGCCGCCGTCCCGAGCGGACGCGGCTCACGCCGTGGCGCATCGTCACGCGATAGGCGCCCCGCACGCCCTGCACCGGGCGCTGGTTGACGGCGAAGATCACCCCCTCCCCTTGCCGCAAACTGACCACCTCCGCCCGCGACTGCATGCGCGGCCGCTGCTCGGTCAGCACGAACTCGCCGCCGGAAAAATCCTCGCCGGGCCGGCTCAGCAGGAAGGCGACCTGCAGCGGGAAGTGCAGGTCGCCGTAGAGGTCCTGGTGCAGGCAGTTGTAGTCGCCCGGCCCGTACTGCAGCAGCAGCGGCGTCGGCCTGGCCTGCCCGGCTGCGTGGCACTGCGTCAGAAACGCATCGTGGCCGGCCGGGAACCGCGCGGCCCGGCCGAGCGCCGTCTCCCACCGGTTGGCGATGTCGGCCAGACGCGGATAGAGCGCGGTGCGCAGCGCGAGGACGACCGGCGGCAGCGGGTAGGCGAAATACTTGTACTCGCCCCGCCCGAACCCATGCCGCGCCATGACGATGCGCGACCGGTAGAGCACGTCGTCGTCATAGCCGGCGGCGAGCGCCTCGCATTCGTCTTGGCCGAGCAGCACGCCGGTGGTGGCGCAACCGCGCTCGGCGAGCTCCTGCCCGATGCGGTCCCACTGCAAGGTCTCGATCGGTGCGCTCATGCCTGCGTCAATAACGGGCCGCGGCGCGCCCGGCACTCCGCCGCTTGCGCCGGCATTCATCGCGCCGACGCGCTCGTCGCGACCGCCGGCGCCGGCGCCAGGACGCGCACATTCGGACCCTCCTTGCCCGCAATCGCAGCGGCAAGTTCCTTGGAAACCCGCGCCATCGTCGCCGGCCGCGCGTGCACCGCGTCCCACCACCGGTCCTCCTCGGTGGTGACCGGGCTCGGGATAGCGAGGTCATAGACCTCCACGTTCGGCCGCTGCCGCGCCATCGCCACCACCCTGCGCTTGCACTCGTCCATCATGGCCGCACCGACGCTGCCGGGCGCCGGGTAGAGGTGGTGGCGGGGGACGAACACCAGCAGCTTGCGCGTATCCGCCGGCAGCGCGTCGAGCCGCTGCGCCAGCCAGTCGAGCGCGACATAGTGCCAGCTGGAGGGTTCCGGCGTGGCCGGCGACGGCCAGACCTGCGCGAGATCCTTGGCGATCAGCGAGTTGGCGAGCGCCGGGTCATAGTGATGGAAGTCGACGTCGATCAGGGCGTACCCGTTCGCGCCGTACGGGCGCGGCGACAGCCCGAGCACCGCGCTGATCGAGCGTCCGACCGTCTCGATGGCGTGCATGTTGAGCAGGTTGCCGAGTGCGGCGAAAACGTCGCCCTTGTAGAGCCACTCCGGGATCGGCTCGTAGCCGAAATGCTCGAGGTCGTTGCCGCGCTCGCACCAGCCGCGGTCCAGGCCGACCAGCACGGCGCGCGGGGTGGGGTGCCTGCTGGCAAACACGTCGAGCAGCCGGGCCTGCTCGAAGGCGTAGGCGTGCACCATGGCCAGGTTGACGAAGCGGGCGCCGACCGCCGGGTCGAGGTCGGCCGGATCGAGCAGGCGCGAGGCCGAGTCGCCGATGATCGCCGCGTCGAAGCGCCTGTCTCGGGCCAGCTCCGGATAGGCCCAGCGCTGGCTATGGTCGGCGGGGAGCCGCGGCAGCGGGCTCGGGAACGGCAGCGTGCCCCAGGGGTCGAGCAGGGCGAGCAGGACCACCAGCGCCAAGCTGCCGCCCAGGAACACGGCGAGCAGGCGCAGGACGAAGGCGCGCCAGCTCATCGGTCAGAACTGGAAGTAGAAAAACACGTTCGGCAGCCGTCCGCCGGCCAGCAACACGATCCAGATCGCGAGCGCGCCCACCGGCCAGGCCAGCCACGGACGCGGCTGCAGCCAGCGGAGCGC
>JAVHMZ010038097.1:0-12417 GCA_034782995.1 Amazona versicolor | reverse complement strand
ACAGGTAAAGGTAATTGAAAGGCACGCCAAAATACGTATTGATAGGACTGATTTACCGAAGATGAGCTGAGCCAGAGAAAACAATATATGTATCCCTGGAGGTTTTTGATCCCAAACGTCGACGTAAGGAACTTGCCCATTTAGAATACTCCGTGACATTAAAATATAAAGGCTTTCGTCTACGTCAATAACTGATTGAAAAAATGATGAAAATCTTAAACCAAATACTAACAACAAAAAGAGGCAATCGAGCGCTACGCCGACAAAAACCGTCTAGAAATTAGCCGCTGGTTCGAGGAACAAGAAACGGCAGCCAAGCGAGGTCGGCCGGTATTTGGAACCGTCGTGAAGCTTCTGCGGAAGCAAGCCGCCCGCGGCCTTATTATCCACAAGATAGACCGAAGTGCTAGAAATCTTCGCGACTGGGCGGACTTGGGCGAGTTAATCGACCGAGGACTGGAAGTGCATTTCGCCAATGAGGCGCTGGATATGTCTTCGCGTGGAGGTAGGCTCTCCGCGGACATCCAGGCCGTCGTTGCTTCAGACTACATCCGAAATCTTCGGGAGGAACATCCTGCAGTCCCGGCACGTAATCAGACGGTTTGAACAAGCCGCCGATGCCGACTACGGTGTTCACCAAAAATTTTCCGACTTCCTGACTGGATCGAACAATCCGGCCCTGCAGCACACAGTTCGCGAAACGGACCGGCGCATCGACGTTCTCAAAAAAGTTGGAAATGTTGGTCCTCGCCGGAAGCGGCACGACGGCAACGTATCCTTTGGTGAGCGGCCGCAAGATGGTGGTGTTGAACTGATCGTTTAACTTGAACGTGGTGCGATTGAATCTCTGGAACGGATCATTCACCTGCTGCACCGGCACTTCTCCGAGATCGTTCCGCAGCTGCTCCGGTGAACTATTTCTGAGCGCGGATTTCTGCGGCGTATCTACGACCAGATAGACTCTGGCCGATTTGGTGCGTTTCGCTCGTTTGACCGGTTTGGCCAGTCCGGGAGTGCCAACGATCAATGACAACAATGCGACAATGGTAAGATAGTTCACGAGCGGGGAGTAATGGGTGAAGCCAGTTTAGTTTCCAAGGTTTGAATGACAGCCGGAGCGCCGCCGCGTTTCACCAAGTCGTCAAACTGGGCGCGGTAATTGGCGACAAAACTTACGCCTTCGATCAAGACATCATAGATCCGCCAGCCTTCCGCCAGCTTGATCATCCGGTAGATGACTGAAACCGGGCTACCGTTGGGAAACGCGACCCGGCTCGAGATTTCCGTCCGCTCGGCGGCGAGTGCGACCGGATTCCCGTACGTAATCGTCGGGCGTTGTGAACCGACCACGCGAGCAGAGTAAATGCGGATCATTAGTTGGCTGAAAAGATCAGTCACTTTCTTCTGGTCGCTCGCCGAAAATTGTCGCCAACCTGGTCCAATGGCCTGACGGGTCACGAGTTCGAACGCGAAAATTTTGGTGAGAGCCGGACGTACTCGACTGGCGATGGTGGCGCTGTTTTGACTCGAGTACGCAATGGTCAGGACTTCCTCTACGCTACTCCGTAACGTGGCTGAAGGGTCTTCCGCCGCCGTAGCCGTCGACTGATACAGGGCAGCAAAAAGGCCAAGCAAAAATGCGGACCGCAAAACAAGTCGAACTAAAACAGGGTGTGACCTCATTGGGGTGTAGACGGCGAGGGCGATGGCGAGGGCGAACCTGAAGGCGACAAATTACCGAAAGCGAATCGGCCGATCATGGATTCCAGGTCTACCGATGATTCCGTGTCAGTAATAGTTCCGCCGGACGACAGATTTTGGCTGTCGGAGCCGGGCGCCAAGCTCACGAATTTATCACCGATCAAGCCGCTGGTTCGAACAGATGCGATCGTGTCGCTAGGAAGTTGGATACCCTGCTTCAACTCCAATTGAACCCGGGCGGAATATTGGGGGTCGAGCTCGATCTTAGTCACCCGTCCCACCGGAACTCCCGCCAGAAAAACCTGACTACCCGGTTTCAGACCGCCGACGTTCGTAAACCGCGCGTTGACGGTATAATGAGCGCCCGGCAAGGGAAGGCGTGCACCGGCCTCTACGGAAAGCCAGGTGATCGCGGCCAGTCCCAGGACCACGAAGAGGCCGGCCGATATTTCAATTTGAGAATGTTTCATAGGAAGGTGCGTCAGCGGCCGCCCTCGATCGGATTTCCGCCGGCGTAATCGGCAAAGCTTCGGATGACAGCATCGTTGGAAGCCACGAATTCAGCCGGGGTCCCGGCAAAATGGATCTGGCCTTTTTCCAGCAACGCCACGCGATCACTTGCGGTGAGCGCTTCCGGGACATCATGAGTGACGATCACCGCGGTGAAATCGTATTCTGCCTGGTAACGAGTGATCATGGAAAAAACGCTCAGACGTGCGGGCGGATCCAACCCGGCAGTCGGCTCATCAAAAAGTACGAGCGCCGGACGCGTGACCAAGGCACGAGCCAGGGCGAGCCGCTTTTGCATTCCACCCGAGAGCTGGACAGGGAAATGGCCGGCGAATTTCTCCAGACCGAGACTCTGGAGAGCAACGAGCACCGCGCGCGCAATTTCCCGATCCCTCAGCCGGGTGGTTTGTTCCAGGGGTAAAGCGACGTTTTCGGAAACGGTCAAGGAATCGAAAAGTGCGTTAGCCTGAAAGAGATAACTGCACCGGCGCGATGAGTTAGCGTCCTCCGCGAAAGAAATTTCGCCGGAATCAGGCTGTAACAAACCAGCCAGACACTTCAGCAACACCGATTTTCCCGTGCCGCTTCGCCCAAAGACCGAGACGATACTGCCGCGCGGTACAACCAGATCTACCGACGAAAGAACGACGTGTTCGCCGAAACGTTTCTGTACTCCTCGCACGGTCAAAAGCGGCGGCGACTTCGCTTCAATCATACCAGAAAAGAG
Organism: Amazona versicolor; assembly: GCA_034782995.1. Classification (NCBI taxonomy): domain Eukaryota; kingdom Metazoa; phylum Chordata; class Aves; order Psittaciformes; family Psittacidae; genus Amazona; species Amazona versicolor. Next base: position 9,479 of record JAVHMZ010038097.1, on the reverse strand, counting down.
GTGATCACGTAATCCATTGCCAAGGTAGCAATACTGGAAAACACCACGGCGCGAGTGGTCGAGGTGCCAACCGCGCGGGAACCTGACGAGCCAAGCCGGCGATGAGCGGTAAATCCGCTGTGGCAACAAATCGCCATGGTCACGAGGCCAAAAACCAGCGCCTTGAGAAGACACTCTCTCACATCCTCCACACCGACCGCAGAATGGGCTGCCGACCAGTAGACGCCGCTATCCAGCCCCAACAAGGTCGAGCCGGAACGGTAACCGCCGCCGGTGCCGACCAGTGCGAAAGCGGTCGTAAGAATCGGAAAAACCAACAATGCCGCCAATAACCGCGGAGTAATCAGGTAACCGAGCGGATCGATTCCCATCGTGGTCAGAGCATCGATTTGTTCGCTGGTCCGGTGGATTCCAATTTCTGCCGCGGTCGCTGAACCGGCCTGGCCGACGATCATGAGGGTGGCTAGAACCGGTGCTAATTCGCGTGTGAGGGTCAGCGCGACAAAGGTCCCCAACAAACCGGCTGACCCAAACCGCGAGAGCACGTAGTAACCCTGCAACCCCAGAACCAGGCCAGCGAATAACGCGACGACGATCACCACGGCCAAACAACGAACGCCTTGCTCGTAGATGGCGCGGACGAATCCTCTCTGCAGACGGCGCGTCTGCGGGACAACCAGCAGCGCGCGGGACGCGAAAACGGCAAAGTCTCCCAGGCCCCCGACAGTGGCGAGACTTCGCCGGCCGATTACCTGGAGCAAAAACATCATCGCGCCCTCTCCATAGTGGAGTGTTCGCTTTTTGCAAGTAGCGGACCACGAGACGGGAAAGATCGAGCCGAGCGCGGTACAAGGAGCCCTGAGCGCGGAACGAAGACCGGAGATGGCAAGCGAGAGCGTCTGGCTCGGCAAGGTCTGTCGTTTATCGTTCAGCGTCGGCGCTCCCACCCAGCGTTCCGCCAGAGCATGCTTCCGACTTCGAGTAACGGTTCAGCGCGTTGTAAGTTCATCGTTCGCTGGCTCAGTTCTCCGACGAACCAACCGAACTAGTCAGGACCTGCAAGTGGTCCCAAGGAGTTGCGGCTAGGCTCCGGGCCATAGACAATTCCTGTGGCGGACCTACGCGATTGTCTCAGGGGCTCGCTTTGATTCGTCGTCTTTTATAGACGAATGAGAATAATGAACGGAGTGCGTGTACTTGTCGGTACGAGAAAAGGGGCGTTTGTACTGAGCGCGGACGGAACACGACAGAAGTGGGAGGTCAGCGGACCCCATTTTCCCGGTTGGGAGATCTATCATTTAAAGGGATCACCGGCCTACCCGGACCGTATCTACGCTTCGCAGACGAGCGGTTGGTTCGGACAAATCGTGCAGCGATCGGACGATGGCGGAATGACGTGGGAACCAGTTGGGAAAGATTTTTTCTACGATGGAGTGCCTGGAACTCACCAATGGTATGATGGTACCCAGCATCCTTGGGAGTTCAAACGGGTCTGGCATTTCGAACCTTCCTTGCACGATGCCGAGATCGTTTATGCGGGTGTCGAAGACGCGGCGCTGTTTAAGACGACCGACGGCGGGCTTTCTTGGCAAGAGTTACCAGGCTTGCGCAGCGCGAAAGGAGACCTGTGGCAACCCGGTGCGGGAGGCATGTGTCTCCACTCGATCGTCCTAGATCCTACGCGACCCCAACGCATGTACGTCGCTATTTCGGCTGCTGGTGTTTTTCGAACCGAGAACGAAGGCCAAACGTGGCAGCCAGTGAATCAAGGTCTACAGTCGCCTTACGAATTACCCGATCCAGATGCCGAAGTAGGCCATTGCGTGCACCATATCGCGATCCATCCGGAGCGTCCGGATGTGCTTTTCATGCAAAAGCATTGGGACGTGATGCGGTCCGAAAACGGCGGAGAATCCTGGCACGAAGTCAGCGGCGATCTCCCTTCCGATTTCGGATTCCCGATCGAAGTACACGCGCACGAACCGGATACCGTTTACGTCGTGCCGATCAAGAGCGATTCGGAACATTACCCGCCGGACGGCAAACTCCGGGTCTACCGGACTCGAACAGGCGGCCATGAATGGGAAGCGCTCACGCGCGGACTGCCCCAAGAACATTGCTACGTCAACGTGCTCCGAGACGCCATGAGCTCGGACGCCTTGGATCCCAGCGGCGTCTATTTCGGTACGACCGGCGGACAAGTCTACGCATCAGCCGACGGAGGCGATACTTGGACGGCGATCGTGCGCGATTTACCGGCGGTGTTGTCGGTGGAAGTGCAAACGATCTAATCCGCGCGAGACTGACGTCCAGCCACAATGTTTAGTGAAAGACGATGGTGAGGGTTGTACTGCCGGTTCATCTGCGAAGACTAAGCCAGTCGGGCGATGAGGTGGAGCTGGAGATCGCCGGGACAGTGACTCTTGGTGCGGTTTTGACAGCGTTAGAAACGCGCCATCCTACCTTGCGCGGAACGTTCCGGGACTCGATCACGCAGCAGCGGCGGCCGTTTGTACGGTTTTTTGCGTGTAAAAAGGATTGGTCGCACGAGGCGATTGATTGCGAACTGCCGAGCGCTATCGCCAACGGGAGCGAAGTCTTTTACGTGGTAGGAGCGATGGCAGGTGGGTGAGTTTTTTCGCCCTGCATTGGGCTCCTCTACCATGGCAAGGAAGGGATGGAACAAGATGAAACTTCCGGCAAAATATCCAAGGAAAGCCGCTGATCGATACTCACGGCGTATCCAGAGAAGGTGAGGTGATTTTGGCCAGTAGAAACCAGACATTAGACCGCCCCGACCATCTCTTGTTGTTGCCGGCTCAGCGACTCGCCCGAGGTCTTTACCCAGCGCGGCTTAGGACTACCAGGACACAGCCGGCCAAGATCAATCCAGCACCCCAAAGCCCCACGAAGTTCAGGTGTAATTGGCGTAAAAAGATGGCGGTGAAAAGGATGATGAACAGAGGATAACTGATCTCGAGCAAAGCAGCTAAGGTGGCGTTTTTCTCTTTGATGGCCAAAGCGTTGAAAAGGTAGGCGCCGCTGCCGAACAGAAGGTAACAGCTAGCCAAAGCGATGATCGACCAGCTTTCGAATAGTTTGGCCCAATTTTGGTGCGGATACAGAATCCACATGATCGCCGCGACCAGAATTCCGTTAGCGACGCTCAGCAAAGAAAACGCGGCCGCGAAATCGACTTTTTGGAAGAGGATTTCGAGCAGAAGATATTGCGCGCCCCAACAAGCGGCGGAGATCAAAGCATAGATCCACCAGGACATTCGAACATGTCTAACGGGTGGCAGGACGGACGACAATACTGGGGATGAAAGCACGCGGCTGGAGGAGAAAGGAACGGTTCGGCGACCGACCCTCCCCGCCATGAACAGCAAAGTATAACCGGTCGCGCCGCCGCACGACAGCGCGACCGGACTTGATGGTTTACCAACGCGTCAAGGGGCGATCGAGTTGGATCAAGATGAATTCGTTATCGTCCGGTTCGCCGCTACCCAAGTGGCGTCCGACGCTGAACGGGAAGTTGTTGTCGTTCAGCACGCCGATCAGAAACGGATTGAAGATGATCAAATCTTCGATGGTCACGAAGGGGAAGGCAAAACGCCGCCCCAACCCGACATCGCCGGGCACCTCGGGAAGCGAGATCCCGAATGGATCGAGAAGGTTCAGCAGATCGACACTCTCGCGTTTGTTCGTCACTGGCCCCCCGGCAAACGGCAATCGGAAGGTCGCAACGGCTTTAAATCCGTTCAGATCGCCTTGCGTGTTGTCGCGTTCGAGGGTGGCACCAGTTCGTTCGTCGGCGAGTTGAAAATCACCGACCGAAGCACCGCGAGCGTCTAACGGGTAGGTCCATTGCCGTCCCGTGAACGACCGGCGAGCGATATCGAATTCGAAGATCAAATCGTTCTTGGACGTTGCGTCCGACAACGGTTTTTCCAGCATGGGCAAAAGGCGTTGCTGGTCCGGGGTAATTGCCATCCCTTCGAATCCCCCACTCGCTTGCACCCGGAAAGGATGGTTGAGCACAGTCTGCCGGTAAGGCCAGATCAAGCCAGCCAACCAAGGCGTGTTCGCCTGGCCGAATTCAGGCTGCAAGTTGTCGCCGTCATCACTGCCCGGAATTGATTGATCCAGGAACTCAGGAGAGTCACCGAACAGACAGACGATGAGAATCTCCGGGTAATGCTTCTGGACGTAAAGCAATTCTCGAAAGTCGAAGCTCTGCACGAAAGCCCGGTCCTGCAGCCCGTTGGCCGCGATCGCTGAAGAGAGTTTCTCCGCGAACACTTCCGGACCGAAAGTTCGTTCCGCCCACACTCGGCCTAGCGGGTCGCGATCGCGCCGAGGATTGGTTTTGGTTTCCAGGTTAAAGCGCACTTGCGCGGCATTTCTCCAGCGGAGCTCTGCCTGCGGATCGCTTTTGCCAGCGCCATTCTGGTAGTAGTCCTGGTAAAAACGGACGAAAGCGAAAAGCTGCTCGAGTTCCGGCAACACGAATATCTTGCTTTTGTCACCTCCGAAAAAAGCAACGCTCACCGGCGACAGCGCAGGATCATTCTGCTGAGTAGGTCCCCGAAAGAGCTTGTCAACGCGGAAAGTCGCCTGGATCTCTTCCGCGGTGAAATCTTTGATGAGGGGTTCTCCCTCGATCGGTTGACCGTCTACCCGGGAGATTTTTTGAGAGTTAATGAAAGGGTCGTGGCTTAGGATCAACACGCCATCCTTAGTCACCGCGCAATCCGTCTCGAGCGTGTTCATCAAATTGTCCATACCAACTTCGAAAGCCGGCAGCGTACTTTCCGGCCGAAGATTGCGACTACCGCGATGACCTTGAGCATCGAATTTAGCTGGATCAATCAGACCATTGGGCAAAAGATAATCAGGCTTTGTCTCGCTGACGGCCTGGTACAGCAGGTCAGATCGATCGGAGATGATGCCGTCAACCCCGGCAAGCAGCAGTTGACGCATGATTGCGGGATCGTCGACGGTGTATGGGACGATTTTGTACCCGGCTGAATGTAACGAATTGATATTGATGATATCGCTGGAGGCCGGAATCAGTCCGGATCCCGTTGGCGGATTGATTCGGCTGTCTACGCCCGTAGCAGCATTTTGGTCATCGAGCAGCGCGTAATCCGGGGAACAAACCGGTGCTTTGGTTCCGCCCAGTTTCCGACCGCGCGCATTCATCGCGTTCAACACGCGCACCATGGAAGCCTCTTCGTTGAACGGATTCTGCGGTGATCTTAGTTCGGAGTTCCGCTCGTAGTCAGGAGCCCGGAACGGCGGTTCCAGCACAATCCCGTCGGCGCTGGTGTGCAGCAAAAACGGACCAAACTCGTCACCGAACCAGAGCGTCCCATCGGGTGCTCGTTGAATGGACTCGATGTCAAAGTCCGCGCCCGTCAGTTTTCGTTCAGCACCATAGAAGTTGGTGATCGTAAACGGCACCTGGTGGTTGGGGTCGCGCAACTGGATGAAGCGCTCCACGGTGATGTTTCCCGGGCCACCGAAGAGAGTTTTGAATTGGGGCCGGATCAGATAAATGCGCAGATCGAAATCAGCCGAATTTTCGAGAGTCCCGTAACCGTTATCCGGCATGACCCAGAAAGTTCCGTCGTGATTGTCCAGCGCTCCGGAAAAGCCTTGGACCGGTTGCTCGTGCAGGAACGGTACCTGGACATGGTTGATAGGACTAGTTCCGGCCCGTTCTCCGGAAGTTGGACCTTTCGCGAAAGTCCGGGCCGGCAGGACGGCGCGCCCGACAAGGAAATCGTTGGCAGGCAGGCGCACGGTCATCAGGGAGGTAGCCGCGACGACTGCGCAAACGCCGGCGAGGGCGGGCGAAGCAAGAAGGCAATGGTAGGGTTGACGTTTCATGCTATCAGGGTTCGTGGGTGGTTGGGAATTGCTGCCGCGTTGTTGAAGCGGACGGACAGCGACACTGACCTTGCTGTGCCCGTTCACCGGTTGCACGACAGGAGTTGTTACAATTTCGCGTAGAATGGCCGGCTTTTAGCGCACGCGGATTCTGCTTTTACGGAGACAACGCCGGCTTCAAGTTCAGGCGCAAAAATCATTGCGTTCGGCGGAGGCATCGCCTGTCTCTTCGACGAAGACGACAACGGCCACTCGCGTTCCAGCAACCACTCCTTCAGCTGAGCTTCCAGCTACTCAGCTACATGCATCCACGGACGATAGGATAGTTCGTTCACCAGCGAGGTTGTTTAACGTGGTGCGAGGGTGGGCGGCTTTTACTATTTCAGCGCGGATGCCTGCCGCCCGCCCAAGCGAACCTGCTCAGCGTCGGGCACAAAGCTCAGCGAGAAGTTGGCGTCGGGCATGCCTTGCTTGATCATGAGAAGGCGGATCAGGTCGGCCGCGCCCTCGATCAACCGGGCGTTGACCAACTCACCGCAGTCCACGGGCATGAAGCCGATCTCCTCGGCCAACCCCATCACGGTGCGACGCGCGTCCTCGTCATCACCGGCCACGAAAACGTTAACGCGATAAGGGCGGATCGCCTCCGGACAAAGTTCGAAGGTTTCCTGCGCCATCGTGTTGAACGCTTTCACGACCCGGGCACCGGGAGCCTGCGCGGCCAGCGTTTCGGCGTGGGAACGGGTGATGGGCGGGAAGATAAAATCCCCGGGCACGCTTTGGTTGTTCATGTCGATGACGATCCTGCCCGTGAGGGCCGAGGCATCCGCCTCGCCTAGCGCTTCCGCGGGGGCCACGCCACGCGTGGCGTACAGGAGTACCTCGCCAAAGCGGGCGGCCTGCGCGTTAGTGCCGTGATGTCCGGTGGCTTCCGAGCGTCCGGTGAGTTGGGTGGCTAGTTCCGCCGCCGCTTGTGCCTTGACGAAGTCGCGCGCGCCGAAGAACACCTCGTGGCCGCGTTCCGCCCAGACAAGCCCCAGCGAGCGGCCCATGTTGCCCGTGCCGATGATGCCGATTTTCATGGAAGGAAGTTGGCGCAGTCCTCCGCGCTGCCAAGTACGCATAAATTTGTGACCGCCTCTGTAAAGGGCTGGAAATACCGCGCAAACCGTCGTTGGTTGACGCCGTGAAAAAGCCCGCCCAACCCGGCGAGTATCCCTGCCCGGTGGAGGCCGCCCTGGACGTGGTCGGAGGCAAATGGAAGGGCGTGATCCTTTGGCACCTGTATCACCGGGGCACCTTGCGCTTCGGCGCGTTGCGCCGGCTCTTACCCGCGCGATTGGCCCATCAGGCGCTCACGGTGCAATTGCGCGAACTAGAGGCCGACGGAGTGATCCGCCGCGAGGTTTTCGACCAAAAGCCCCCGCGAGTGGAGTACTCGCTGACCGAACTCGGCCGCAGCTTGGGGCCGCTGCTCGATGCGCTTTGCCGCTGGGGTGTCGAGCAGCAGGTGCGTACCAAGGCCGGGACGATTGACGCAGAAAGCGCGGAGGCGGTCGCGTGATGCTCTCACGCGTTTGGATCATTCAAGGATGATCGAACTCGCGTCCGCTCATCGATTGCTCTCTGGCAGTGAAGCGTCCTCCCTTTGGTTATTCCAGCGCTACTTTATAGCGACCGAAGGACCTATCGAAAGCCGCGACACCAGAAGTTCTCCGGTTTTTCCTCGGTGTGCAGTTGAGCTTGTCACGGATGCGAAAAGACGGCTCGATCACGTTTCTGACCGGCGGGGCTAGCCGCTAGCTAGGCCATCCCTGTGGTCAGCTCGGTCGCCGAGCCTGGAGAGGTCAAGGAGGCACTCGCTTCTTGCTATTGCCGAAGCTATCCTCTGACTCCAATGCCTTACGTCAACGTGCGCATCACCAACGACGGCGTCACCTTGGAGCAAAAAGCTCAGATCGTCGCGGAGATCACTGCCACTCTCGGCCGGGTGCTCGGCAAGCGACCCGAGCATACCCATGTCATCATTGACGAGGTCGCCCCGGAGAACTGGGGCTTCGCGGGCCTGCTTACCACGGAGTATCGTCGGCAGCAGTCTTCTGCGTAGTAGAAACCCGAAGACAAACTGACGGAGACAAGCACCGCAGAATGTCCCGCGCACTACTCGGATCGATGATTGACCATGCCTCAGGTTCCCAGGTCGCGGGCGACGCCGGGCTCAAGCCAGACAGTCTCCCACGCAGCGGCTCCGGGAGCGCTCAAGATTTCCTCCGCCGCTCGGCGGCCTTCGGTGAAGTGCGCCCAGCCCTCAAAGTGCGTCGGGATCACCGTGCGCGGCCGCAGCGACGCCGCCAGCTTGACGGCTTCCCCGGCGCTCAGCGAAAACTCTGCCTCGCCCGCCGGCGGCAGCTTGACCCGGCCAAGGTGCAGAATGGCGGTGCCGATCCGGCAGCGGGCGGCGATCTCCTCCGTGCCCGCGAAGCGGACGGTGTCGCCGGAGATGTACACCGACCCGTGGGTTTGACCAGGCCAGGAAAGCACGAAGCCGGTAACGGCACCGGTCAGTGCCGTCGTGCCGTCTGGCCCATGCTGCGCGGGCACAGCCGTGACCTCGACGGGGAATTTGCCCGGCAGAACGTGCCGCTGCCACGGCGAGATCCCTACGGCAGGGGAACCGAACCTCTCGGCGGAATCGGGCGTCGTGAGGACGATGCCGGCGGCGCGGGCCACCTCACGGCCGGCGGTGTCGAGGTTGTCGGCGTGCTGCTCGTGGCTGAGCAGCGCCGCGTCCACGGGGCCGAGCCGAGCGGGAGGGAGTGCCGGAGCGCCCGTTTTGTGCAGGGTCATTGGTCCGTATGAGTAGTCCGAGTCGGCGGGATCGAAGGTGGGGTCGGTGAGCAGGCGCAGGTCGCCGACTTCGAGCAGGAGGGTCGGCCCGCCTAGGGAGGTGATGCGTAGTGTGGAAGCGTCGGGGTTCATGTTGCTGAGAGGAAACGTGTCGTTTAGTGTACGTGGCGACCGTGCGGCGCGAGGCTGCCGCCGACAAGACACACAAATTTCTGACCTCCGAGCTCGCCGGGTTTGTCCCATTTCGTATGAACCACTATGTGCGCAAGCTGGAGCCGCTGGATCCCTGCCCAGTCGAGGCTGCGTTGGCGGTGGTGGGCGGCAAGTGGAAGGTGCGCCTTCTCTACTTTCTTTGGGTGGGCGGTCCGCAACGCTTCTGCGAGCTGCAACGCTTGTTGCCGCGCGCACGTCAGCAGGTGCTCTCCGCTCAACTCCGCCAGATGGAAGCAGACGGCCTTGTCTTGCGAGCCGGTCCGCGGGTTTGTGGCGTGCCGGGAGCGGAATATCGCGTGAGCCCGGCAGGTCGGAGTTTGGCGGAAGCGTTGCGCGCGGTGGCCGCTTGGGGAGAGACCCGGATCGGCGCATGGCAGCCTCCGAGCGTTTCCGGCAGACAGCTGCGGCGCAGTTCCGTCAGGGCACAGGCACCAGTTTCCTGAGTGCCGCGTTGAGCTCCCCGCAAGTACTTGGGTGTCCGGTCGCGGTTGACTGATCGTCGCCTTCCTTCGCCTGCCGTTCGG
>JAVHMZ010037989.1:0-12421 GCA_034782995.1 Amazona versicolor | reverse complement strand
CGCCTTACTGACTCTGGTGGCGAAAAGCATCGTTGAGTGGAAGATACGGCGCGATCTCGAAGCTGCAAACGAAAGCGTGGAACTGGCAATGGCGGAGGAACTGGCAGCATGAGTATCGAAGTCCGAAAGATCAACAAGCGGTTCGGCACATTCGCGGCACTGAATAACGTCAGCCTACGCGTTGACGACGGCGAATTAGTGGCTCTTCTCGGGCCATCCGGTTCGGGAAAGACCACCCTCCTGCGGGTAATCGCCGGATTGGAAAACCCCGATCCAACACCCGGATGCGAAGTTTTATTCCATGGGGAAGATGTCAGCTCCAGCCAAACGGCGCATCGGCGTGTTGGCTTCGTTTTTCAACATTATGCTTTGTTCCGGAACATGACGGTCTACGAGAACATCGCTTTTGGATTGCGGGTTCGTCCGCGCGCGATTCGTCCTTCCGAAGCGGAGATTCGCGACAGAGTCGAGAAGCTTTTGGCGCTGATTTCGCTGCAAACGCGAGCTGGCCGCTATCCAACTCAGTTGTCGGGCGGACAGCGTCAGCGCGTCGCATTGGCGCGAGCGCTCGCCATCGAACCGAAGGTGCTGCTGCTGGATGAGCCGTTCGGGGCATTGGACGCAAAGGTTCGGGCGGGTTTGCGCAAATGGCTGCGCAAGCTGCACGACGAGATTCATGTCACCAGTATCTTGGTGACGCACGATCAGGACGAAGCCTTGGAAATCGCCGACCGCGTGGTCATCATGAACAAAGGCGAAATTGCCCAAGCCGGCACGCCGGATGAAGTGTTCCATCACCCGGCAAATGAATTCGTGATGGACTTTCTCGGAAGCGTGAACTTGTTCCATGGCCGGATCGAATCGGGCAAAGCAGTGTTTGGACCGCTGGTGTTGGATCACAACGGTGCGCAGGTTCCGGACGGACACGGAGCCCGCTTGTTTGTACGTCCGTTCGAACTGGACATCCATCGTCAGCAAAACGATGGGCCGGGTCTCAAAGCGCGAGTCACGCGCATCCAATCGGCCGGACCGCAAGTGCGAATCGAGTTGCACGGGGAGAACGGCTCAACCGTAAACGTGGAAATGCCTCACGCGCGCTTCCGCGAGCGCGCCGTAGCGGTGCAGGACGAGGTTTTTGTTTCACTTCTCGATTCGAGAATGTTTATGGAAGAACATCGAACCCAGTAGCTGGGGCTGCCGAACGGTTGTGCTATGGTGAGTGCTGATCGCGAGGGCGCGTAGCTCAATTGGCAGAGCAAGAGACTCTTAATCTCTAGGTTGTAGGTTCGATTCCTACCGCGCTCACCAGCCCTCAACAGGCCCTACCGTTTAAAGTCATGCCAACGTTGCTTGACTTCGCAGGGCGTACGCCTGACGCAAGTTCACCCTTAAGCGCCCCAGATACGTGCGAATGCTTCCGGGCTAATCTCGGTATCCCGCAGGATTACCCGCAGTGTTCCGATTTGAGTGTTTGATTTCCATGGACCGGCACGACGATACGGAGCTCTTCCCTGGCCATGACGTGATGACTTCCTCGAATGCGTTAGACGAGGAAGCCTTGCGACTGAAGGAAGCTGACCATCTGGGCGCCTGTCGATTGCGGCAGCTTACGCACGAACTAAATCTTGCAGCTCGAAATCGAGCTCGCGCAGAGCCGACGGCGCGTTCAAACGGCTGAGCGCGTCACGAACCCCGAACTCGTCTACGTAGGCGGCCAGGGCTTCCCGCAAATCCGCAATGGCTCCTTCTTCCGTTTCGCCCTCGCCATAAGCCGGGATGTCGGGTACACGCGCCGTGAACCCGCCGAACTCCTGGTCCGGAATAATCTCAACCGTGAGAGGCTTCATAGAGACAATCTTAAGGTATGACACATCGACTCAGTTCTGCTATTTATGTCTCCGAACATTCTCCGCGCCCGATATGGCTCCACAATTGCTACCTGAGAGCGAGCGGCGAAGCTTCGCCCCTGGAGGATGCAAATGTTGCACTGGTCTCTGATTTTTCTCGTGATTGCCTTAGTAGCGGCGTTGCTTGGTTTCGGCGGGATAGCTGGCACCGCTGCTGGAATCGCTAAGATCTTGTTTTTTGTTTTCCTGGTCGTGTGGCTTGTGACCATGCTGATGGGCCGCCGCCGGATTTAACGCCAGCTACTCAAAGCCGCGCTCCGGATTTCCGGCACTTCGCGCAGACTCAGAAACTGGAATCCTGCGCTGCGCAGCTCCGGAACTAAAATGCGCAAGAGTTCGACCGTGCGGTTTGCAGTTGCAACACCGCCATGTGCATCGGCATCGCGGTCATGGAATAGCACAATGCCGCTTTGATTTTGCATTGCTCGGATCGAAATCCAATACCGGCTGCAGCACCAACTTGCATCCCGGTTTTCTCTCCAACAGCGGTAATCTCCGCCGCTAATGTCCCAGTTTACCGGCCCGACACCTGACCGGAGCTGTGCGTAGATGTTGTACCAGTAAGCCAGCCTCGGTGACCACGCTCCGTAAGCTGGACGAAACAACATCTGCTCTTCGCACTCAGCTTCACGCACCAGTTCGGCCACGCTGGAGTAACTGTTGGTCAAATGGATGTGACTCCATCCGTGGTTCTCCACGGAATGACCGAGCGAAACTAACCGCGGCGCGACATGGGGAAACTCCAAACGAAACTTACCCACCTGAAAGAACGCGGCGGGAATTGCTTCACCAGCAAGATACTCGGCAATCCGGAGCGTCTCCGGCCCTGGCCCGTCATCGAATGTCAGCGCCAGCGTTTTCGCCGGAAGCGAATCTCCGCGCAGCGGCTTCTCAAACCACACACGAACTCACTTGGGCGCGGTCAGTTCAATAAGACGAAACAACGACCGGAACGGAAAGCGGAAGCGCTCCTCGATGGCTTCTGGCGCGCCCATCTCGCGGTCCACCAGGCAGGCTGCCCCGAGCACCTGCATTCCCGCTTCGAGCGCGCGCTCAATGGCCTGAATGGTCGATCCTCCCGTGGTGCACACGTCATCCAAAATCACCACCGAAACGCCCTCAGGATCGCCGATGCCCTCCAGGAACTTCTTCATTCCGTGCTTTTTGCTTTCTTTGCGGATGGTGAACGCGTCAACGGGAACGCCGCGGTCGAGGCTTTCCCGCGCGATCGCAAAAGCCAGCGAATCGGCGCCCAAAGTCAGCCCGCCCGCCGCCCGGGGGCACCAGCACTCGGCCGCGAACGCATCCAAAAAGAGTCCGCCCACGAGCGGTATCGCCTCTGCGGCATACGTGGTGAGCTTGGCATCCACATACCATTCGCTCTTTTGACCCGAAACCAGCGTGAAGTCGCCGTGCCGCACGGACCGGGCCCGCAACATTTCCAAAAGCCGCTCCCGCGCGGACATGCGGTCAATTGTAAATCATCAAGCGAATCGCCCCGGCATTCCGCGCCGGTTCCTATACTAGAATCATGGACTTTCAGCTCACCGTGAATTATCGGCCTCGCGGCGATCAAGTGAGCGCCATCTCCGAACTGATCAAGGGTGTGAGCGACGGCGATCAGCATCAAGTGCTGCTGGGCGTCACCGGCTCGGGTAAAACGTTCACCATGGCCAAAGTGATCGAAGAAGTCGGGCGGCCGTCGCTCGTACTGGCGCACAATAAGACACTGGCCGCGCAGCTTTATCACGAGTTCAAAACGTTTTTCCCTAACAACGCCGTCGAATACTTTGTCAGTTACTACGACTATTATCAGCCGGAAGCCTATATTCCTTCCGGCGATGTATATATCGAAAAAGAATCGACCATCAACGACGAACTGGACAAGCTGCGGCTTTCGGCCACTCGCTCTTTATTCGAACGGCGGGATTGCATCATCGTCGCCAGCGTAAGCTGCATTTACGGTTTAGGATCCCCCGACGCTTACTACGGCATGCTGCTGATGCTCCAGCGCGGACAGAAAATCTCGCGGGGCGAGATCACCGCCAAGCTCGTAGATATTCTCTATGACCGGAGTGACGGCGATTTCCGGAGAGGAACCTTTCGCGTGCGGGGCGACACCATCGAGGTGTTTCCCACTTATGACGATTTCGCATACCGGATCGAGCTATGGGGCGACGAAGTGGAAAGCCTGTCGCAGATCGACCCGCTGCTGGGTCAAGTCAAACAGACCTATGTTCGCCTGCCAATCTATCCCAAGACCCACTACGTGATGAAGGACTCCACTAAGCAGCAAGCCATGGACTCCATCCGCGCTGAGCTTGAATGGTGGCGTCCGCAGCTGGAATCGCAGGGCAAGATCATCGAAGCGCAGCGGCTTCAGCAACGCACGCTGTTCGACTTGGAGATGATGCGCGAAATCGGCTACTGCCACGGGATCGAAAACTATTCGCGACACTTCTCCGGACGTCTGCCGGGCGAAGCGCCGCCGACGCTGCTGGATTACCTCCCGCATGACGCGCTCCTGTTCCTGGATGAGAGCCACCAGACCGTTCCGCAATTGCATGGCATGTACCATGGAGACCGCTCGCGGAAAGAGATTCTGGTGGCGCACGGGTTTCGCCTGCCGAGCGCGCTGGACAACCGGCCTCTAACGTTTGAAGAGTTCGAAAACCGTGTTCACCAATGTGTGTACGTGTCGGCGACTCCCGGTCCGTTTGAACTCACCAAATCGGCGGGCGTGGTGGTAGAGCAGATTATCCGCCCCACGGGATTGATCGATCCGGAAATCGAAATTCGTCCGATCAAGGGACAGGTCGATGACTTACTCCATGAGATTCGCATTCGCGCCGACAAGAACCAACGCGTCCTGGTGACCACCCTGACCAAGCGCATGGCGGAGAATCTGGCCGAATATTACTCCGAGGTCGGCGTCCGATGTAACTATCTCCATTCCGAAGTCAGCACGCTGGACCGCATCAAGATACTGCGCGACCTTCGGCGCGGCGAATACGACGTCCTGATCGGAATTAACTTACTGCGCGAGGGTCTGGACTTGCCCGAAGTGTCCCTGGTCGCCGTGCTGGACGCGGACAAAGAAGGGTTTCTCCGGTCCAGCGGCTCGCTGATTCAGACCATTGGCCGGGCCGCGCGAAACCTAGAGGGACGGGCGATTCTCTACGCCAATGTAATTACCGACAGCATGCGGAGCGCGATCGACGAAACCGAGCGGCGCCGCGCCACGCAGCTGGCCTACAACCTGCAGCACAACGTCACGCCGCAGTCCATCATCAAGCCAGTAGATATGACGCTGGTGGCCGTCGCCGAGGGCGATTACGTCACGGTCCCCATCGAGGCCGATCCTGAAACCGAAGATCTTAGTCCGCGGGAGCGGGAAGATTACATCACGGAGCTGGAAGGGCGAATGCGCGACGCGGCCCGCAAGTTTGAGTTCGAAAAGGCCGCTCAGCTTAGGGACAAGATTAAGCATTTGCGGACCAAAGATGTCGCCGGGATTGGTATTCCGGCATGATTCGATACGGTCTTCTCGGCGCCGGTCCGGTTCACAGGTATTTCGTGGCCGGCTTGCCGCGGCTGTCGCAAGAGCTGGACCGTGTCGCGGCATTGAACCGCCGTTCGGCCAGCCGCATCGTCAACACCTTGCGGGCGGGAACGGCGGGCGTGTTCGAAGACTTGAACGCCGTTCCGGCGGGTCTGGTTTGCGCTCCCGGCGGACATTGCCAGGGTCTGCTTCACTCCGTCGAGCGGAGCAGGATCGACTGGCGCGGGAAGCTTCTGGTTTTGTGCAACTGCCTTCCGTTCAGCCGCGAACTCCCGTCGTACTTGAACGCGGGCGCTTCGGTGGCTTCGCTGCGCAGCATCGACGGACTGCCGCACCGCTTCCTGCTGGAAGGCGACCGCGAGGCGCTGCGGCTGGCCCGTTACTTGGTGAACCAGCTGCACGGTAAGGCGGTGGAAATTCGGCCCGAGGATCACGCGCTGTATTCGGCGGCGGTCACGCTTTCCAGCTCCATGTTCACTCCGCTGCTGGACGGATGCATCAGCGCCGTTCGCGGCACGGTGTCGAAGACCGATCCCGCGCAATTTGTGGAGGCGCTGTTTTTGCACCGGCTGCGCACGTTCCGGTATTCCGGCCGGAAGAGCTGGGTCGGCACGGTGGCCGGCGGAGACGCTGGGGCGGTTCAGCGGGAGATGGAGGCGCTGGCGCAGGCGAACCCGCCGTTAGGTTTACTGTATCGCGACACAGCCGTCGCGTCCGCGCGCTATATGGGACGTGAGCCGGCGCTTACACGTCTTGGAGAGCATCTCCCTGCTGAAACAGTCTGATGCCCGCGATCCCCGCCGCGCCCGCGGCCATGCACTCCGCGATGCGATCGTTCTGGATGCCGCCCAAGGCCAGCACCGCGATCGAGCTTCCCTCCGCTGCTTCGCGCAGCGCGGCAAGCCCAAGCGCTTGCCCTTTTCCGGGCACATCGTAGATCGGCGACAAGAGCGCGAAGTCGGCGCCTTCCCGTTCGGCTTCCTGGACATCGGCGACGGAATGGCACGCCGCCGAGATCGTGAAGCCGGGCGGACCGACGCGCCGCACCGCAGCGATGGGCAGCGAGTTCCCCGGAAGGTGAACGCCGTGTGCGCCGCAGCCGAGCGCGATGTCCAGGCGTCCGTTGACCAGCACACGAACAGCGGGGTGCGCCGCGCCGAGGACTCCCCTCACAAGATCCGCAAGCTCGCGCGTGCCGAGATCCTTTTCGCGGATTTGGAGCAAGTCGATCCGGCTTCCAAGATTGCGAACGAGATCGAGAAGCGCTGCTTCGTTGCCTCTCTCGCCGCCGCCCAGGCTCTTGCGGTCAGTGATCCAGCAGCGGATCACGGCGCGCTGCCGGGAAGCTGTATAGCTGGGGAGGGAAACTCGACGAACCAGGCGTGGAGATCTCTCCGTACTTCGTATTCGCGGCGCGGCACCAAGGCAACCACGCCCCCTTCGAATTCCAGTTCCGCAGACCGTGCCTGCTCCCGCTTCGCGACGAGCCGCAGCGGGATGCGGTTTTCACCGGCGTCGGAGTGGAGGCGCAAGTCATCGGCCCGCACCATCACAGTGAGGCGGTCTCCCAAGAGGTGTCCCGGCAGGTAGGGTCCGGCGAGTTCGCTTCTGCCCAGACCGTCTCCAACCAGCCGAAGCCGGCTGGTCTTGCGCGCCGGGTCGAGCGCCAGCACTTCGATTTCGAGCGCGTTGACATGACCCAGCAGACGCGCGACTTCGCCCGTGGCAGGCCGCGAAATCACCGTCTGGGGAGCGCCCGATTGCACGATCTTGCCGGCCTGGAGCACCAGCATGTTGTCGCCGAGAGCCACGGCTTCGTCCAGGTCGTGCGTCACCAGGAGAAGCGGCACTTGCAGGTCGTTCCGCAGCTCACGAACCAGCGCGTAAAACTCGGAGCGCAGTTCCGCGTCCAGGCCGCGCACGGGTTCGTCAAACAAGAGAAGCTGAGGCGCCGCGAGAAGCGCGCGTGCAATAGCGCAGCGCTGCCGTTCGCCCCCCGAAACCGCGCGGGGAAGCCGTCCGGCGACGTCGCCCAGCCGGAAACGCTCGATCATCTCGGCCACTCGGCGGTGCCGTTCCAAGCGCGGCCGCCTTTCCGCCGCGAACTGTAAGTTGTCCCGCAAGGTCATGTGCGGAAACAGAGCGTGTGTCTGGAATACATACCCGCACTGCCGCTCTTGCGGGCTGACTTCGACGCGCGCCTGCTTGTCGAACAGAATGCGGTTTCCCAGCAGCACCTGACCGTCGTCCGGCGTGGCGAAACCCGCAATGCAATCCAGCGTAAGAGACTTTCCGGCTCCGCTAGCGCCGAACAGCACCGTGATGCCGGTGTCGGCGGCAAGCGTCAGATCGAGCGAAAATCCGGCGCTCTCCGCGGCGGGCGGAAACCGTTTGACCAAGCGCGCGGACAGCTTCATGCGGCGCGGCGATGCTCCAGCTTGTTGGACAGGTAAACCGCTCCGATGCCGATCAAGGAAAGCGAAAAGGCAAGTGCGCCGGCCAGCCGCATGTTGCCGCCTTCCACAGCATCGTAGATGGCAATGGCGGCGGTTTGTGTCCGCCCCGGTATATCTCCGGCGATCATGAGCGTCGCGCCGAAATCGCCGAGCGAGCGCGCGAATGCGATCACCGCGGCGGCGACGATAGGACGGCGCGAAAGCGGCAGCGTGACGCGCCGGAGAACGCGCCATTCGCTCGCGCCCAACGACCGCGCCGCGCGCCCATACACCGGATCGGCATTCTCGAAAGCGGCGCGCGACGACTTCACCAGCAGCGGGATAGCGTGCAGCGTGGAAGCGAGCACCGCCGCTTGCCATGTGAACACCAGCGGGCGCGAGAAGATTTGCTCATAGAGCCTTCCCAGCGGGCTCGGCCGCGCCAGGACAATGAGCAGGTAATAGCCGAGAACGGTGGGAGGGAAGACCAGCGGAAGCGCGATCACAGCGTCAACGGCTTCCTTGCCCCAAAACTTCCGGCTGGCCAGAATCCAGGCGAGCCAGATACCGAGCACCACCGAAAGCACGGTCGCAATGGCCGCGACTTGGAGGCTCAAGAAAAGCGGGAAGGAGGAGAACCGCATGGTTCAAAGCGCGCCGAAAAGGTGATTCAATTTTTCTTTTTTCGTGGCAAGATAGGCGGTTCGCAAGTCTTGGGGATCGGCGACGCACGGCACGCGTTCCGTCACGCGGATGCCCGCGCGCTCCACCGACTCCACTTTGCCGGGATTGTTGCTGAGCAGGCGAATTTCGGTGAGCCCGAACCATTGGAGAATGGCCGCGGGCACTTCGAAGCTGCGCAGATCGGCTTCGAATCCCAGGAGTTCGTTGGCTTCCACCGTGTCCGCGCCGTGGTCCTGCAACTCGTAAGCGCGCAGTTTATTCAGCAAACCGATGCCGCGGCCTTCCTGAGCTTCGTAAACCAGCAGGCCGCGCCCTTCCTCGCCCATCAGGCGCAGCGCTAGTTCCAGCTGGTCCCGGCAATCGCAGCGGAGGCTGTGAAAGACATCGCCCGTCAGGCATTGCGAATGGACCCGCACCAGCGGCGGAGGATCGCCCCGGAGATCGCCCAGCCGCAGCGCCACCGCTTCTTCGCGGCGGCCTTCGCTGGTCGCCTCGAAACCGAAAATGCGGAACGCGCCGTATTTACTGGGAAGCGCGGCTTCGGCCACTTGCTCGAGCTGGAACGCGGACCGAGGCTGCATGTACACAGCATAGCGGTAGCTCGGGCCAGCCGATTTTATAATGGGCGCGGGTGGAGCAGCACTTTATCAAACTCCTGGTGCGGCTGGGCGTGGTGGCCGCGCTGGCCAGCTTCTTTGTCCGCTCCAAAAGCCTGCGCGGTCTCCTGATGCACGAAGACCGCACGCTGAGCCAGCGGCTTCAGCTGAGTTTTTGGATGTGTCTGATGTTCGCCTCGGGAGTTGCGCTGCGGGTGCGCGTGCGCTCCTACGATGCAGTCGATTTGGGCATGGAAGGCGCGCTGCTCGCGGGATTGATCGGCGGATATGTGACCGGGCTGGCGGGCGGCATTCTGATTTCGCTCCCGGCTCTGTTTCACGCGGAATTCGTCAGCTTGCCCTTTTATGCCGCTATGGGTCTACTGGGCGGCATGCTGCGCGATTTCGCGCGCGACAAGGAACACATCTGGCGCACGTCCCCGCTCTTGGACATGCACCTGTTCAAGGCCATCGGCGAAGGCCGCGATTTTTCCCGCCCCATTTTCAATTTTCTGCTGCTTTGCGCGGTCCTGCTGGCTGAGTTTCTGCGCGAAGCGGGCGCGCATTTTTTCCCCAACCGCATTTTCTCCTTGTATCCCGCGCGCGAGAATCCCGGCTGGTTCAGCGTGCTTGCCGTCTACGCCTCCGTGTATTTCGCGGTCACTCTTCCGATCAAAGTCTGGAACAATACGCGGAACGAGATCAAGCTCGAAGAACAGAACCGCTTGCTGATGCAGGCGCGGCTGCAGGCGCTGACCAGCCAGATCAATCCTCACTTCTTGTTCAACACCCTCAACAGCGTGTCGTCGCTGGTCCGGATCGATCCCAACCGCGCGCGGCAAATGATCCTGAAGCTGTCCAATATCTTGCGGCGGCTGCTCCGCAAGCATGAAAGCATGACCCGGCTCCGCGATGAGCTCGAGTTCATCGATGACTACTTGTCTATTGAGCTGGTTCGTTTCGGAGAAAAGCTGCGCTTCGAGCGCGACATCGATCCCAAGAGCCTCGACACGCTAATCCCAAGCATGCTGCTTCAGCCGCTGGTGGAGAACTGCCTTAAGCACGGTCTCGGCAACAAGGTGGAAGGCGGCACCATCCGCATCGAGACGCGCCTCCTGGGCGAGCGCGTCCACATCCTCGTGGAAGACGACGGCGTCGGCATTCCCGAGCACAAACTGGCGCGCATGCTCCAGACCGGTATCGGCGTGAGCAACGTGAGCGAGCGTTTGAAGGTGCTGTTCGGCTCCAATTACCGCATGTGGGTGGACAGCCAGCCGGGGAACGGAACTCGCATTGCTATCGAGTTCCCGGAAACCGTGCTCGCTCAAGCGAGCTAGGCGGAAAGGAGAACAGGTGGCTGAAACCAAGAAATGCGCGCATCCGGCGTGCCGGTGCACCGCGCCGCATGACGATAAATATTGCAGTGAATACTGCCGGGACGCGTCGGGCACCATGGAAATTGCGTGCAACTGCGGGCACCCGACCTGCAGCTGAGAGTGGAAAAAATCAAGGGCGGGGCGGGTCGATCGGCGCGCCGGTGAACACGAGTTCTTCAGGATGAAAAGTGATTCTGCGGTCCAGCACCATTTCTATGGTGCTGCCCTGCGCGAGCATGGCTTCCGGTCCGCGCGACAGGAGCACTCCTAGAATGCCGATCACTGCGCCCGCGCTTGCGCCAGCTGCCGCTCCTGCACCCGCCGCTTTCGCCGCTGAACCTGCCACTACTCCGACCGCTGCTCCCGCAGCCGCAGCTTCACCGATGATTTTGGCATCACCCGCTACGTTGCCGTCGCCTCTCACCACGCCTTCGCTGCGGGCCACGCTCTCATTTGCCGTGGCATCCACTGCCGAAAGCTGTCCTCGGAAATCGCGCAAAACTCCGTTGGGCAGTGTGAGCGTGTCAAACCGAAGGAAAAGTTCACCGCGCCCTTTCACCCGTCCGGGCCTCTTTAGGCGGGTCACCGTGCCCATTACATAGCTGCCGGGCGGAATCGCGATGGTTCCACCGACTACAACCGGGAATGCGGTCCTCAGATATACGCGGTCGCCTTCCATCGAATGCTTGCTGCTGACAGAATTGATGACCGTTAGCGGGATGTGGGTTCCAGGCTCCACTGCCAAGTCGGTCGATTGCGCCGCGCCGGCGGCGATCAGCAGACATGCGGCAGAGGCGGCCAAGAGCATACGATGTATCTTCCGTCAGTTTACCTGTAAGCGAATACCCGTCACGCTCGTGGCCGCGTCGGCGGTAAGCCGAATCTCGGGATTTGCGCCGACGTCACCCGGAAGCTTGACGTTGATCTGGTACAAACCGGCATAGCCTGGAGCGAGACCGGCGTACGAGCCGGGGACCCAATCCACGCTCTTGCCGTCCAGCGAAACCGAGAACGCGGAGATGTCTTGAACGGGCGCAATGGTGACCGCGGGCGAGTAGTTGGAAGCGTCGGGGATGGTCCGCCCCAGCCCCGCGCCGTAAAGCACCACCCATTCGCCGGGCTGCGCGGGCGCGGCGGAACCGATCAGCGATCCGTCCAGGTGCGTGGCGATGGCGTAGTAGTTCGCGTCCTGAAACAGGGCGGGTCCGGCGGTGTGCAGCGTGACCGTGATCTTGGGTCCGGCGACGCCTTCGCGAATCACCGTCACGCCGGCGCTGCCCGGCCGAAACGAGTTCGGCAGGAGGAAGTTGATCTGAAGCGGAGACACGTAAAACAGCGCCGCCGCCACTCCGTCCACATACACGGTGACGCCGCCCAGTGAGGTGGGAATGGCCGCGTGGGAAAGGTCCTCGGCGGTGAGTGAAGCCGTGTTGTAAGAAAGATTGGTTCCAAACAAAGCCACGATGGAATTAGGGGCCAGCGCATCGGCTGAATAGGACGCCGCGCTGACGATTCCCGCGGCGGTGTACGCGGGCGGCTGAACAACCGCGCCGTCGGCAAAGATCGAAACGGCGCACGCGCAAGCGGCGAGAACTATGCGCAGTGAGCGCGAAAGCGGGGAATGGGGCATTCCCTCCGATTAGACCGGCGCCGAGCTTCGAGCTGCAATCACCCCGATGGGGTACACGAGCGCCAGCGCTTTCCGCGAAATAGTGGTGAGCGGAAGAGCGCTCAGCTGCTCCAAAGGAAACCACTGCATCCCGCCGATGTGTCCGGCGTATTCGACGACGCGCACGAGGACGGTGTAGCGGGTGTTCACGATCGTGTGCTCAAACACGGCGCGCGGTTCAGCGAAAAAACC
>JAVHMZ010037884.1:0-12428 GCA_034782995.1 Amazona versicolor | reverse complement strand
GCTTCGCAAACTCCTCGGACGAGTAATCGGTCAGAATATGATTCGTCTCCCCGATTACCAGAGTGTGGGTGTTGACGAAGGACGCGACATGATCGGGAGCCGTCATGGTGACCGCGATGCGCACGCGTTTACCCGCGCCTTTACCCGCCGGGATGGGAAGCTTCGCTCGCTTGTTCTCGGCATCCCAATCGAACGCGATCGGATGGCCCGCCGCCAGCATGGGGCCCGCCGGCTCCCGCTCCAACTGCAGCACCGCAACACCCGCGTTCGGCGCATGGAACTCGAACGAGAGGATGCCGTTTTCGTACTCGATGGCCGTCAGTTCCGCGGTGGCATAGAGCAGCCGCTCACTGTTACTCATGCCGGAACAGAACCGGCAAAACCGCTGATCGGCGAACGCCACATCCACGGGCAGCAGCAGCGCATCGCGCCCGTTTACGGTGACATCGGGGATGCGAATCGTTCGCTTGAAAGAAGGCAGCGCCACATGCACTTCACCCGTCCACGCCTTCTTACCCGCATTGATCACGCTGACCGCGGAAGCTCCCGGGATCGCGCGCTGCCGCACGCTGATCGCTTCGGGAAGAGTATTCGAAACCGGCACGTCCGGCGCGGTAAGGACCGCACCCCAGTAGTTCCGTACCGCCGCCTCGCGACGCAACACCTGCAGCGCGGCGTCTTCATCACCTGACGGTGAAACTCCGCCCCCATGAAACAGCGGCGTGACCTGCGTCTCCACATCGGTCCAAACTACATCGCCCGTTGCCCGCCGGCTCTCGATCCAGGCGTCCGGACTCAAGACCGAAATGCGCTTGGCGTCTTGTGAACTCGCATCCACGGCCAGCCCCGCTTGCGCCGCTAGAGCTTGCGCATCGGGCGAGACGCCGGAAGCGTGGATCGTTCCGAACCCCAGGTTCTTCAGCCACACAAGCTCCCGCGCCCACAGATGTTTGGGGATGCGGTCGAAGGGAAACTCAACCTCTACAGACGCTGCATGAAGCTCGAATGCGAGAAGCGCTGCGGCCAGGAACCGCAGCTTCAAGGACGGCTCCCGGCTTCCACCCGATGATCTTTCGTAGTTGGCATTCTCACGAAGCGGCACATCTCATGCAAACGCGAGCGCGCCCGCATCCCCAGCACCTGCGCCAAATCCTTCCGGTGGTCTTGCTTCTCGTTCGCGTTCCACACACTCGCATCCGTCAAATTGGTGGTGACGATAGTCGGCTTCCGATGGTTGCATCGAAACGTGAGAATCGACGTAACGGTGTCTTCGGTGAACTCTGTCACGCGATGCGCGCCGAGATCGTCCAGCAGCAGAACCTCGGACTCCATGGCACTGCGGTACGCCTCGCGGTCGCTGACGCCCGCATTCGTATCGAAGCTCGATCGGATGCGATCCAGCAGATTCTGGTAATCGAAGAAGAGGCCTTCGAAGCCGCGCTTCATCAACTCGCGGAAGACCGCCACGGCGAGATGCGTCTTTCCCGTGCCTGGGTCGCCCGTAAACAAAAGCCCGGGACGATCGCTCGCGGGGAACTCCCGGACATACGCTTTCAAGACGGTTTGAATCTTGCCGAACTCGCCCGGCGACGGACGATTCAGAAAGTTTTCGAATGACTTGTTCCGATACAACGGCGGGATGTTCGCGGCCTCTTCATTGCGTTCCGCGAGCCCTTCGAACTGGCATTGGCATCGCTCCGCGCCTGAGACCTCTTCCTGCCGCACGATCTTCCAGCCCGTGCCATTGCAGTCCGGGCATACCGCCATCGCCATGCTCTCATTCTATGGTGACAAGCACCGCACCCGCGGAGACCGTATCGTTCTCGGCGACGGCCACGGATGTAACCCGTCCATCGCGCGGGCTCTTCAATTCGTTCTGCATCTTCATGGCTTCCACGATGGCCACGCCTTGCCCCGCGGTGACGGCATCGCCCGTGGCAACCAGCACGCGCACCACTTTCCCCGGCATGGGCGCTTTCACCTGGGCGCGTCCCGAAACAGCCGCACGCCCCGCTTGCGGATTCCATTCGCGCGGGTCTTCCACGGTCACCGCGACCGCGCGCCCGTTCACGCGCACGTCATCTTTGGCAATGCGAATTTCAATGGATCGAACGCCGTCAAGGACCGACCAGACACCCGGTTCCACTTCGCGAATGTCTCTCACCGCAAAAACTCCGCGCGCCCCAGATCGCGCCATCGCGATGTCTTCATCACCGGTTTCACCGCGCGCGATCGCGTCGCCAGCGCCAGCACTTCGCGCGCGATTGCTTCGTCATCCGCGCGTGGCTCCGGCATCACCCGCCGCTCGAAGTAACGCGGCAGAAATCCCGTGTCCAGCTTGCCTGCCAGGAACTCCGCATCGTTTAAAAGCTCTTCGAAGAATGCGACGTTCGTCTGGATGCCGAGCACATGATACTCGCCTAAAGCCCGCCGCAAGCGTGCTGCCGCGTGATCGCGCGAGCCCGCCCACGCGATCAGCTTCGCCAGCATCGAGTCGTAATCGAGCGGCACGTTCCAGCCCGCATACACGCCGCTATCGACGCGCACTCCCGGGCCCGCGGGTTCGTCGTATTGCGTGATTTTGCCGGCGGAGGGGAAGAACTGATTTTCGGGCTCTTCGGCATACACACGGCACTCGATCGCGGACCCGCGCCATTCCACCTGCTCCTGCTGCACCCTCAGCCGCGCGCCGGACGCAATCTCCACCTGCAGGCGCACAAGATCGAGTCCGGTCACCATTTCGGTCACCGGGTGCTCCACCTGCAGGCGCGTGTTCATCTCCAGGAAGTAGAAGTTCCGATCGGCATCGACGAGAAACTCCACTGTCCCGGCGTTGTGATAGCCCGCCGCGAGCGCCGCCTTGACGGCCGCCGCGCCCATGCGATCGCGAAGCCCCGGATCGATGGACATCAGCGGCGAAGGACACTCCTCGATGATCTTCTGGTTGCGACGTTGGATGGAGCACTCGCGCTCACCGAGGTGAATCATGTGCCCGTACCGATCGCCCAGCACCTGGATCTCGACATGCCGCGGCCGCTCGATCAGCTTCTCGACGAAGACTGCCGCGTTGCCAAAAGCATTGGCCGCCTCGCTCGATGCCGCCGCAAAGGACGACACGAAATCTTCCTCGCGATCCACCCGGCGCATGCCTTTTCCGCCGCCTCCCGCGACGGCCTTCAGCATCACGGGATAACCCGCATCGCGCGCGAACGCCATTGCGGCCGCGGAATCTTCCAGTCCGTCCGCGGTTCCGGGCACCACGGGAACGCCGCTGGCTACGGCGATCTTGCGCGCTTCCGTCTTCGAACCCATGCGCCGGATGGACTCCGCCGAAGGTCCGATAAACGTGAGGCCGGCATGCGCGCAAGCGGCCGCAAAGTCCGCGTTCTCGCTCAAGAAGCCATAGCCCGGGTGAATGGCATCGGCACCCGCGGAATGCGCCGCGTCTATGATGCGTTCGATGGAAAGATAACTCTCGCGGGCCGCGGCCGGTCCGATCGCGACTGCTTCATCGGCCTTGCGCACGTGCAATGCCGCGCGATCTACTTCGGAGAACACGGCGACCGGCGCGATCCCCATCTCGCGCAGCGTGCGCATGACGCGGACGGCCACTTCGCCGCGATTGGCAACCAGAACCTTCTTCACCAAGTGACGGTCTTACCCGGTTCCAAAGTCCAGATTTCGGTCTTGCTCGCATCCACCAGCTTCTCCAGTGCGTGCGGTGTTCCGGTCAACATCGGCAGGCTTGCGAAGTGCATCGGGATCACGCGCTTGGCTCCGAGCAGCTTGCATGCCAGCGCGGCTTCTTCCGGGCCCATCGTGAAGTGATCGCCGATGGGAATGAATGCCAGGTCGGGCCGATACAGATCGCGGATCAATTCCATATCGCCGAAGACGCTAGTATCGCCCGCGAAGTAGACAGAGCGCTGGTCGGCGAACCGAAGCACGTAGCCCGCGGCTTCTCCACCGTAGATGATCTCATCGCCATCCATGATGCCGCAGCTATGGCGCGCATCCGTCATCGTCACGCGCACCTGGTCCTGGCCTTCGAAGAAAGACTGCGTGCCGCCCTTGTTCATCGGCTTGGTATTCTTCACGCCTTTCGATTCCAGCCAATGACACAACTCAAAAATGCCCGCCACCTCGGGCTTGAACTTCTTTGCCAGCGGTACGGCATCGTGAATGTGATCGAAGTGTCCATGGGAGACGATCATGAGATCGATGCCGGTGAACTTGTGGTCCTTGGGATAACTGGGATTGCCTTCAGTCCACGGATCGGCGACGAGCTTCTTGCCCGAGCCCCATTCGAATTCGAAAGTTCCATGGCCGAGCCAAGTGATTTTCATGTGCTGATTATGGCAGCGGAACGGCGGCTGGTGAACGCGCTAATGTAGCTTTACTGACGATGCCATCTCCGAACTTCGCCAAGTCCGGGATGCTTACCGGCAAACGGCCCTGGATCGGGATTTCGCCATAGAGCGCCTGCACCGCCGCGATCTCCGAGGGCGGAACCGTGCTGAACGTAGTCATGTAACCAGCCACATTCGGGAAGCTGCGCAACAAATACGGATTGCCGAGCGAGATCAACATCACCGGCTTACCCGAGGCAACCAGCTTGGTCAGCAGAGCAGGGAAGCTTCCCGTCAAAGCCACATTGCCGCGATATCCAGCCACCGAAACATAGGCCGCCACATACCATGCGTCGCAGTTTCCGGCCTGCTCCACCGCGCGATCCAAGTCGCCCTCCGGCATGCCGGCATCCAGCATCAGCGCGGGACGGCCGGGCGCGCGCCGGTTCAACTCCGGCTGCATGGCCAACCCTTGCTGGCTGCTGGCTCCTTCCCGCAGCATGGCGAAACAGACCTGGCGACCCGGCGTAATCGGCACAAGCTGATCCTCTTTCTTCACCAGCGTGACCGCTTTCTGCGCGATCTCCAAAGCTCGCTGGTTCGACTCCGGCTGATTCACCTCGCGCGGGATCGCCTTGGTATCCACATAGCGGCTGCCGGTCAGACCAATTCGCATCTTCGCCCGCAGCAGGCGCTCCACGCTTTGATCGATGCGGCCCTTCGCGATGCGGCCTTGCAATACGGCGGCAGTGATGGCGTCAATGGCCTCGATGGGATCGGACGGCATCAGGATGACATCGGCTCCCGCTTGGATGGCGCGCACCGCCGCATCCCCCACCGCGAAGCCTTTGGCGATTCCGCCCATCTCCATGGCATCGGTGACGATCAGGCCCTTGAATCCCAAATCCATGCGCAGCAGTTGAGTCAGAATCATGGGCGAAAGCGTGGCGGGCAGATCTCCAGTCCCCAATGCCGGCACCGCCAGATGCGCGGTCATCACGGAATCGACATCCCGTGCGATGGCCGCTTTGAAAGGCACCAGCTCCACGTTGTCCAGATGCTTGCGATCGGCCGGGATGCTGGCCAGATTCAGATGCGTATCGACCGCCGTGTCGCCATGTCCCGGGAAGTGCTTGACGGTGGTCAGAACGCGATACTTCGGGTTCGCGGTGGCGCCCTGCAGAAACGCGGTGACATATGTGGAGACCTGCGCGGGGTCTTCGCTGTAAGCGCGAATATTGATGATGGGGTTGTCCGGATTACTGTTCACGTCGGCATCGGGAAAGAAGACCCAGTTCACGCCAATCGCGCGTGCTTCGCGAGCAGTGACTGCGCCTTCATAGCGCGCGGCGGAAGGGTCGCCCGCGGCCGCGAATGCCATGGCGTGCGGGAAGATCGTGGTGTCTTTGAAGCGCATGGACGCGCCGCGCTCCAGGTCTCCACCCACGACTAGCGGGATCTTCGCGAGCTTCTGCAAGCTGTTGATCACCTTCGCGGCCTCTACTGGATCCGCGCGCTGCACCAGCCTGCCCTGCATCACATTCACCAGGATCAGGCCGCCTACATGCTGCGTCTTCACTAGTCCCGTAAGCTCGCGCCACGGCTTGGAGTTTTTCTTCATGGGCTGGCCCGTGAACGGGACGACGATCAATTGCGCGACCTCATCACGCAACGTCATCTTTTTCCAGGCGGGCGGAATGCCGGCGATCGGAAGCGGCGTGACCGGCGAAGCTTTCGCGTGCTTGGCCCGGCGAACCGCGCCCGCGTTCGAAAGAAAAAAGCTGCCGACGATGATGCCCGCGGCGAGCCGATGCCAGCGTTTCGAAAAGGCGATGAACACTTACCCCGATCTTGCCACAGGCGGTGTCATCTTCTGCGCGGCGGCCGGTTTGCGGCGTGGACGCCGGGACAGCAACTGACGAACCGCGCGAATCAACTGATCTTGTTCGTTGTTGCTCTTCGCGAGCACGGCGTCCGCCCCGCTGCTCTCTTCAGTAATGCCCAGGCAAACCGCCCACCCAGACAGCAGAATCAGCAACGGCGGATGCTCTAGCTCTCTCAAGCGCGCGATGAGTTCGAGCCCGTTCATCTTCTTCATCTTCAGATCCGTCACCACCAGATCGAAGTGGCTCTCATGGCAAACCTTCAGAGCCTCCTCTCCGCTCAGCACGCTTTCCACAAGAAAGCCTTGTTCCTCCAGGACCGCTTTGCGCGCGGCATTGCCATAGTGATTGTCGTCTGCCAGCAGAATGCGTGAGGGAGGGGGTTGAGGAAGTTTACGAGCAGTGTTCATCAGGGACGGTGCGAGAGTAACAATCCCGTTGCAAACCTGTCAACGGACATCTATCGCACTCAAAACCCAAGAGATTGAGTTCTTGACTTTGTAACCAGATTTTTGCAGAGCCTTTTTCCCGCGCGAAACTACTCCACCGTGCGCGGCGCGGTGTAACCCGACTTGGCCACGATCTGGTATTTGACGGGCTTGCCTTTCTCGTCTTTGATGCTGAAGGCTTCGCCCTGCGGGTTTACCAATTCCACTTTGATCTTGCGAAACTTTCCATCGCGCGTGGTGTTAGAGGGCGCGTAACCGATCGAGTATTGATTGCGCAGCGATTGCTGGATCGCCTGGAAGATGCTGGGAAATTCCCCGTAAAAGCGAGGGAAGAAGCTCATTCCACCGGTTTCCTTGGCGAAGGTTTTCATCTCGTTATCGGCCTGCAGGAACGTCATCTCCTGAATGGGACCCATGCCGCGGCCTTCCGCCATGATGCGCAGCGCCTGCATTAAGCCGATGGCATAGATGGGGATAGCATCCTCCTGAATGGCCTTGCGCGCCTTATCGAAAGTCAGCTTGCTGAACGTGTCCACACCGGAAGATAGCAGGATGATCGCTTTGCGGCCTTCGATATCTTTCATGCGCTCTTCGGTATCCACCAGCGCGTCAAACAGGTTCGCTTCCGAAAAACCGGCGATGCGAAGGCGGCTGAGGGCCTGCTGCGTTTTCATACGGTCCTGACTGAAGTCGCTCAGGATCTCCGGTCGCATATCGTAGGCGATCACCGCTACATAGTCTTCCTTCTTCAGCGTCTCGACAAAGCCATAAGCCGCCGTCAGAGTTTGATACCAGGCAGAGCTTCCATACCACTGGTATTTATTGCTGAACTCAATCAGCAGGCAAACGGTCATGGGCGCTTCCCCCATATTGAAGGTCTTGACCTGCTGGGGAACGTTGTCTTCCAGGATGCGGAAGTTGCCGCGCGGGATGCCCGGGATGAAGTGGCCGCGATTATCGAGCACGGAGACATCCACCGTCACCAGGTTGGTATCGACCTTGAAGCTCGCGGCGGCTTCCTCTTCAGGCGTCCTGTTCTTGGGGCTGAGCTTGGAGGGGATGGGAGCTTCGTCGGGGTTAGTGGGAGTGGAATCGGAAGCCGGACGGCGCGGCTTCGCGACGGTTTCGCTGCCTTCATGAATCGGACCGTCCTGCGCGGAGACAGCGATCGCGCAAAGCAGGACGCTACCGAGAGCGAAAGCGGGGAGAACGAAGGAAAAACGCATAGGATGAATGTAGGCCTCGATTCGACAGAGTACTCGATCCGATGATATCTCGTTTGACGGGAGGGGCTGCCCCAGGTTACAAGGATTCGCGAACGGCGGGGTTAGTGAAACAAGGCTTAGTGAACCCAGGGCTCGCGCTTGGAGTCCTGTTTCCGCATGTAGACTTCGAACTTACGTTTGGCGCGGCCCAGCTTCCATTTTTGATAGCGGCGCTGTAAGGAGACCGCATCCAACTGCATCATGGGCGCGCGGAGGTACAGGAACCCGACCAGCAGGCCTCCCAGGTGGGCGACATTGCTGATCCCGCTATTGATCCCGCTGAGGCTGAAGAATAGTGCAAGCGCTCCCAGGATCATCACCAGGTATTTGGCCTTGATGGGGAAGACGAGGAAGAACATGATGGTGTCCGGAAACAGGAGTCCGAACGCGAGTAGCAATCCGTAAATCGCCCCGCTCGCGCCGATGGTGGATATGGATGCCTGGCCGAAAAGAAGCGCGATCACGATTACGCAGAGACCGGCGCCGATGCCGCAGACGAAGTAGAACTTCAGGAAGCGCCGTGTGCCCCAAGTAGTTTCGAGCGCCCCGCCGATCATCCAGAGGGCCAGCATGTTGAAGAGAATATGCAGCGGGTCCACCGTACTGTGCAGGAACATGTACGTGATCAGTTGCCAGACCATGCCGTGGCGAACCACAAGCAGCGGGGTAAGTTTCAAGAGATCGAACAGGCCGCCCAAGCCGATGCGCTCCATGACGAAGTTCAGGAGGAACAGCGCCACGTTGACGATCAGGAGCCAGCGCACTCCGGGAGGAAGTGACGAGCCGAAAGTGCGGCCGGAGCGATATCGGGAGCTATAGGCCATGGGGAAGGGAGGGTGGCAGGGTGTTCAACGCGGCTCGGTGTTTCGATAGCAACGTGCTCGGCATCCTGCTCACTCAAGAATATCATCGGCAACGAAAAACGCCTTCCTCTCCGAAGAGAAGAAGGCGTCCGGTTGAGCCAGGTTGCGTGCGCCGCGTTTACGGCAGCGTGTAACGCAAATTGACGAATCCGATATTGGTCGAGGCATTCGTGGGAGCGCCCGCCGTGGTCACCGACCAGGGGCTGCGCGTCAGATAAGAATACTGGAACGCGAGCATGAGCGCGCCATATTGAGGGCTCTTCCAGAAGTTGTTTTGCAATCCGAAGGTGGCCTCTTGAACCGTGCGGTTGTTGCTGCCCGGACCGCCCGGAAATCCATAGCCGATTCCCGTCTTGCCGTCCTGGTCGATCCCGCCGTTCTTGCCGATGTACGTGCCGCCGTAGTAGCCGTAGAACAGCGTTTTGGGCGTGGCCTGGAACTCCAGACCGTCCACTGTGGACGCCGCATGCACCAGCGAGATGGAACCGTCGGATCGCAGAACGAAGTCCGGCGTGCCGGTGTTGGCGATATAGCGGCCGCCACCATCGCCGAAGAAGTTCGCCGAAAGCAGACGGAAACCCTTCGCCAGTTCGAAGTTGAAGTTGACCGCGCCGCCGCCGCCCACTTTGGTGTAGCGCGTGTCCGCGCCCGCGCCTGAAGTCGCATTGTTGAACGTCTTAAAGCTTCTGAGGAAGCCGGCGATTTCAAGATGCGCCGTGTGACCGGGACGACCGCCATCGAAGGCCACTTTGCTGATGATGTCCGGGAACAGGTTGGGTACACCGGCGCTATTGGTTCCGTTATCGACCTGGTTGGTGAGCCCGGTGAGCTTGGAGGGAAGCACCACCGCGCCGCCCACGTACTGCTGCGGATTTTCGAGAGCCACCGCCCAGTGGAATTTCGTGCTCGGGTTCCAGGTAAATCGAGCTCCCGTCTGCCGCGCCCAAGGAAGACCGGCCTGGTAATTGGTGTCGATGTCCTGCGTGTAGAAGATGTCAGCGGGCAGAACGCCGATCTTGTTCCGGCCCGGCGTCATCAATGACCAGGTTTGTCCGGCCTCGAACTCGAAGGCATTCTTTACAATGTCGACGAAATACAGACGAAGGCGAAGAGTGTCGCTATTACTGGTGACATAGACGTTGGTGGGCGCGTTCCCGAGGAAGTCGCTCTCCAGATAACCGAGCACTTTGTAGTCGCCGACGTTGGAATCGACGCGCAGGCCGATGCGCGAGTTCTGCATGGTGAGGCGCGTTTCAGATAGTCCGCCCGCGGCTGTATTGCTGTATGGGATGCCGCCGAACGAAGTGCCTAAATTGTTGCCGGTGTTGGTGGAGCGCGTCACGCTGATGAAGTCCACAAAGCCTAGCGGAGTAAAGGTTGCGCCGCCGATACGGAACCCGAGCGGAGACTCGCCCTTACCCGGCTGCTGCTGCGTCTGGGTGCTCAACGGAATGGTCGGATTGACGGAGGGCGCGACGACGGCTGGCATCGGCACCATGCCGGTGGTGCTGGCGACTTCGCCGAGCGACGCAGCGGTATTCACGCGATGCGCTTGCGCCGTTTCGATCTGCTGTGTCGCTTTTTCGATAGCTTCCTGTTGTTTTAGCATGGCGGCCCGAAGCTGCTCCAACTGTTTCTGCTGCGCGGCGAGCTGCTCTTTCAAAGCCGCGATCTGATCGGTCGTCGTGATCTCTTGTGTTGTGTTCGATGCGGCCGGCGAGACCGCTGGTAGCGGCTGCTGCGCGTTCATGGACATCGAAATCAGCAGACCAGGAATCATGATGTGGGCCCACCGGCTTCTCATATCTAAAATCATTCAAACTCCTCTGGGTTGTTTGGGGTAGCCGCGAGACACACTTCGCGCTTTCGACCCCTGGGGTAACTCCCGCAGGATAGCCACCGACTGTTAGAAAATGATGAATATTTGATTACGCTGCGGTCACATAGTGCCAACCCAGACGTACGCTGATAAGATGACGTGCCAGTGATCACACGCTCTGAAATCTCCAATCCCCAGCCCGAATGGGATGCGATTGCGGCCAGCGAGGCGTTCCGCGGCCTGCTGCGCGCTAAATTCCGTTACATCGTCCCGGCGACCTGCTTTTTTCTGGTCTATTACTTCCTGCTTCCGATCCTGGTGGGCTATGCGCCGAAGTGGATGAGCGCTCCGGTTTTGGGCCCTCTCAATGGCGCTTATCTCTTCGCGCTGTCGCAGTTTTTGATGTCGTGGCTGGTGATGTGGTCGTATCTTCGAGCGGCCGCGCGGTTCGATCGCAAGGCGGCGGCGATAGCGGCGGAGAGCGCGACGAGACCGGGATCGTCGTCGAATCTGGGGGCGCGCTGAATGTCGACGCCGCTTCTGATGTTCGCCGGCTTCATCGTCGTGACACTCCTGATCACGGGATGGGCTTCGCGGCGATCCGCGGGCGCGAATGCATACTTCGCGGCGGGGCGTCAGATCACCGGCTGGCAGAATGGCATCGCGGTCGCGGGCGATTACATGTCGGCGGCATCATTCCTGGGAATCGCGGGGATCATCGCTTATCAGGGCTATGACGGCTTCATGTATTCGGTCGGTTTCCTGGTCGCGTATCTGACGGTGCTGTTGATTGTGGCAGAGCCGCTGCGAAACACGGGCCGGTTCACGATGGCCGACGTGCTGGCTTATCGACTGCACCCGCGGCCGGTACGCGCCATGGCGGCGCTGAGCACATTGACGGTCAGTACGTTTTACATGATCGCTCAGATGGTGGGCGCGGGGACGCTGGTGAGTCTGCTGCTTAAAGATTCCGGCATCGGCTACGCGGCGGCTGTTACCGGCGTGGGACTGCTGATGATTGTCTACGTGGTGTTCGGCGGCATGCTGGCTACCACATGGGTGCAGATTGTGAAAGCCGTGCTGCTGATGGGCGGGACCGTGGTGTTGAGCGTCATGGTGCTGGCGCACTTCGGATACAGCTTCGCGACTTTCTTCGATGCGGTGGCACACGTGAAAGTCGGCGCGAAGACGGTTAACTTTTTGACGCCGGGACTTCGTTACAAGCCGCCCTACGGCGCTTTGGATCTCATTTCGTTGGGACTCGCACTGATTCTCGGAACGGCGGGATTGCCGCATATTCTGGTCCGCTTCTACACGGTTCCGGACGCCCGGACGGCGCGGCTGAGCGTGGCGTGGGCGATGGGAATTATCGGCGTGTTCTACATTCTCACGACGTTTCTCGGTTTCGGCGCGGCGACTATCGTGGGGCGCGATTTCATTGAAGCGCACGGCAAAATCAATATGAGCGCGCCGCTGCTGGCGGGACGGCTGGGGGGCGAGATCTTCTTCGCGTTTATCTCGGCGATCGCATTCGCCACCATCCTGGCCGTGGTGGCAGGGTTGACGATCAGCGCGTCCACGTCATTCGCGCATGATTTTTGGACGAACGTGGTTCATCACGGAATTGAACGCAAGGCCGGAGAAGAAGTGACCGTGGCTCGCATTACGGCCTTCGCGGTGGGCTTTGCGTCCATTGCGGTCGCGATCCTGCTCGGCCCCACGTTTAATGTGGCGTGTCTGGTCGGTCTGGCGTTTGCGGTGGCGGCGTCCGCCAACCTGCCGGTGATCGTGTTGACGCTC
>JAVHMZ010037778.1:0-12435 GCA_034782995.1 Amazona versicolor | reverse complement strand
TCCTTGTTGACGATGTGGTAAGTTTTCTTCACGGCGGTTGGTGTCCTTCCTTGGATTGGGTTTTGGCGAATCGATTCTATCGAACCGGCTCCACCACCGCCGCCTCAACCTTCAGCTGAACTGGGGACATCCTCCGATATCGGCACGGTTACGCAAATGCGCCTGCCGATCCGGCTTTCGCCAAGCTCGAAGCTTTACTAACCAAACAGCCAACCATCGCGGCACCTACCATCGTCCTGGGCGGAGGTAAAGATGGCGCCGAGCCCCCTCCGACAATAGACAAGGATCGAGACCGTTTCAAGGGTTGGTACGAGCGGCGTACCCTACCCGAGGTAGGCCACTGCGTTCCCGCTGAGGCTCCATTTGCCGTCGTGGCCGCGATTGAAACATTGACTCACATATCTGAATAAACGATAGAGAGCAGCCCAAACCACAATGCATTCTTGCGATTTATGGAAACTGCTCTGCTGCCGCGCAGGAGTTGCGCCGGAATCACCGTCTGCCTTAATTTCCATCGAGGCGTGCACGATACCACAACCGTTATAAGTCGGTAATGTCCGGGGATCGATGACGCACAGCCTGAAGGCAAACGTCGTCGCACCGTGCGCCGAGTCATCCGGCTCTGCTCCATTACCAAGCGCCCTGAAGCAAGCCATCAAAAAGAAACGAGAACTTCATCTCTTTCCGTAGACGCCGAAGACGCTAATAGTCTTTGTTGTCAACGTAGTTTCGATTTCCCAGGCCGGTCACACGGGTTCGAGCCCCGTCTCCCGCTCCAAAGATTCAATCAGTTACAAAGATTTGCCAGTATTGGATCGGGCGTTTTTGAGGTAACGAGGTGGTTAAGGGTTTGGAACCTATTGAAAACTGGCACATTAGCGAGTAGACATGCAGCTCGTCGCGCTGGCATTCGTTTGAACACGTAGCGACCCTCTCAGCCTGACACCCGAACCACTCTGAAGCGGGCGTTCGAGGCTAGCTGGGTCGAATTCTTCGGCTACCATCCAATCGTGATACCTCACCGATTCTCCACGAAAACCTTGGGACAATTGTGCTAACAGTGTGACGCCTTACGACCGACGACCTCCTCCGAGAAGCTTATGAATCCTCGCTCCTCGGCATTTTAGCGGCACACGCCCCGCAGTTTTGTTTGGGCTTCTCGAGTGGCATCCTGAACACCCGTGGCTGTGACGCCGTTGCGTAGAATCGCAAGGGAATCGCTAAAGACCCGTTGAATCCGCCAGACCAGACTGAAAGTCTTGCGGACGGCAGAAGCCGTCTGCAAGTTGTCCCGGCTCGGTGGGTTGTGATCTTGGAGCCCTGATCGTCTTCGTCTAACTTCTAAGCTTCAATGTAAGCTTTGCTTTGATCGTTGCTTACTCCATCGCGCCCAAGGTCGCTCAGAGGTATATTTGCGCCCGCATGTGTTT
The DNA here is from genome assembly GCA_034782995.1 of Amazona versicolor. Lineage (NCBI taxonomy): Eukaryota > Metazoa > Chordata > Aves > Psittaciformes > Psittacidae > Amazona > Amazona versicolor. The sequence continues at coordinate 11,005 of JAVHMZ010037778.1, read as the reverse complement.
GTCCCCAGTACCGCTTCCTCGGTTCGGATTTCAACCTGGAGGTCCCGGCGCCAGAACGCCTTTGATGTATTGCACCAGCTTGCCGGTGACAATTCCAGCCGCGCCGACAAGGGCAGGTCCATGTGGTCAGGAGATACCGCGCCGCGTGCGATGTCCACCTGCCGCGCTTTGCACATCTGCCGGATCAGGTCGGGCGCGCTAAAACGCTGCGCCGCTGGTTCGATGTGAATGTTCCTCAGACGCTCTTGAGATGCTCAATCGGTCTTCCAACGGAGCGACCCTACTGCTATGGCATTCATCGGGTCTGGACCGTCGCGAGCATCTGGTACTTCATGTCAAAGTAACTCTCGCTGAGAAGTCGTTCGCGAGTCTCTGGACCAATGCGGACTTGCCACGGACCAGAACCACTTCCAAGCAGTTGTCATGGTCGAGATGGACATGCACGCTCGACATGATGGCGTCGTGATATTGATGCTGGATGTCTGTCAGTTTACCCATCAATAGCCGAGCGTGGTGGTCGTAAATCAGCGTCACCGTTCCGTAGACCTCCGCGTTCGGAGAAGCGGAAATCTCGTCTACTAATTCTTTTCTGACCAGATCGCGCACCGCCTCGGAGCGCGTCGCGTATCCCCGCCGCTCTATTAGTTTGTCGAATTCCTCCAGAAGATCCTCGGGGATTGCGATTCCGATGCGTGCCAGTTCAGCCATTGGGCTTCAGTCTAGCTGGACGTACAAGCCCAAAGCCGCGCCCGGCTTCGTAACACCTTCCTACAATCAGTGCTACCATCTCCTGAAGTAGCACGTTTACAAATTACGTAGCAAATTGAAAAAGAGCCTATGACGAGCCCCCGGCCGCTTGCTATCGCGTCCCTGCTTTTCGCCTCGATCTGGTGCGCTTGGGCCGCGGATGTGCAGGTGACGGGAACCGTCGTCGACGCGTCCGGCGCGCCGCTGGCCGGCGCCAACGTGGAACTTCAAAGCGCGAACCGTGCCGTCCTTAGAACTGCAGAGTCGGATTCGAATGGCGCTTTCACGGTTTCCGGGCTCTCGGCGGGCAACTATCGGCTCGTAGTCTTTCACGACGATTTTGAAGCCAAGGAAATTCCCGTCACGATAGGCGTCCAGGAACCTGCGCCGTTCCGCATCTTCCTCGCTGTGAGAGCCGTAAGCACCACGGTGAACGTGCAGGGCCGCGAGGATGATCTTACCGGCATCGCCCAATCCGCCACCCAGGGAACGGTCGGCCAAAAGGAGCTTGAAGATCGACCCATTCTTCGGTCGGGCGAAGTCCTGGAGACGGTACCCGGCGTCATCATCACGCAACACGCCGGCGGAGGGAAGGCCAATCAATATTTTCTACGAGGCTTCAATCTCGATCACGGCACAGATTTCGCCGTGTTTCTCGACGACATGCCACTGAACCTGCCGTCGCACGCCCACGGGGAAGGGTACTCGGACATGAACACTGTCATCCCGGAACTCGTGCAGCGGGTGAATTACGAGAAAGGCCCCTACTACGCTGATGTCGGCAACTTTGGCTCAGCGGGATCGGCCCATCTGGAATTCTACAAAACGCTACCCGAGAACTTCTTCCAGGTGGAAGGGGGCATGTACGGCTATACGCGCGCCGTTTTCGGGGTGTCGGAAAAGCTAGGTTCCGGCAACCTGCTGTTTGGCGGAGAAGCGGATTACGACAACGGCCCATGGACGCACCCGGACGGCTATGCGAAACTCAATGGGCTCTTGACGTACAGCAGAGGCGACGCCGCCGACGGTTTCAGCATCTCGGCGCGCGCTTACCACGGGAAATGGAACTCCAGCGATCAGATCCCTGTTACGGCGACGCCCCTGGTCGGGTTCTTCGGCTCACTAAACCCGACCGATGGAGGCAAATCCGGGCGTTACAGCCTCCAGGCTGAGTGGCATCGCCAACGTGCGACATCGAGAACAAAGGTCACGCTATACGGCTTTTATTACAACCTCGATTTGTTTTCCGATTTCACGTATTACCTGGACGATCCGGTTAAGGGCGATCAGTTTGAGCAGCAGGACAAGCGTTTCGTGTTGGGGATCGACGCGCGACACACGATCTTGAGCAACTGGTTTGGCCGGAAAGTGGAAAACACATTTGGCCTGCAGGTCCGCAACGACTGGGTCCACAATGGCCTCTTCCGAACCCAAAACCGTACGCGCACAAACAAGAATGACGTTAACGCCTGCGATGACGCACCGATTGACGCTTGCGATGCCAATCCGGACCTGGTGGCGGTTTTGCCCGCGGCCGCGGACGTGAATCGATTTGCCGACACAATGACAGGTTTCTTTGTAGAAAACAAAATCCGGTGGGCTGAGAAGTTTCGTACGGTGTTGGCCTTCCGTGGTGACGAGGCCTTTTACAATGTCACGAATTTGACGCCCAGTTACACTGCCACCGAGTTGCCGGGTGCTCCGGTCGTGAACTTTGCGGCCGCCAACTCCGGAACGGCCGCGCAGTTCATGCCCGAACCCAAAGCAAGTCTGATTTTCGGACCTTGGTCGAAGACGGAATTCTATGTGCAGGGCGGCTTCAGCTTTCACAGCAATGATGCGCGTGGAGCAACACAAAGACAGGAGCCGATCTCGCCAGACAATCCATTTCCCACAGCCACGTCAAGAATCCCTGCGCTCGTCCAGACCAAGGGGGCTGAAGTCGGTGTGCGTACTACGGCCGCCCGGCATCTACAAAGTACGTTTTCACTTTGGTATCTTCACAGCCAATCCGAATTGCAGCAGAGTGGCGACACCGGCGGCACGACTGCTTCAACGTCGCCGAGCAACCGCTACGGTATCGAGTGGGCAAATTACTATACGCCGCTGGAACATTGGGCCTTTGACTTCGACCTTGCCGGTTCCCGAGCTTTCTTCACCACAATCGACCCCGATGATGCCGCACCGAACAGTCCCGGCGGCAAGCGTGTACCCGAGGCGGTTGGACTGGTAGCCTCGGCTGGCGCCACGATGCACGACTACGGGCGTTTTTCAGCGAGTTTGCGTCTGCGCGCTTTTGGGCCGCGGGACTTGACGTCGGACGGAGTCTATCGCTCTAACACGACGATCCTGCTTAATGCGGAGATCCGTTACCGGATAACGAGGAGGTGGAGTTTCTTTGTCGAGGCGTTGAACTTGCTGAACCGAAAGGACCACGATATCGACTACGCGTACACCTCCCGGATAACGCCGACCGGCGATGCCGCATTCACCGACGTTTTCCATCCGGTCGAGCCGATTCAGGCGCGCTTCGGACTGAGGAGGACATTTTAACGTGGGAAAACTCTGCTATTTCCACGCCTTCTCCGGCATGAGCGGCGACATGACCGTAGGAGCCCTGGTCGATGCGGGCGCGGACCCGGCGCCGATAATCCAGACGCTCGAAAGCCTGGGAACTGGCGCGTCGTATGAATTCGCGAAGGTCAAACGCCGGGCATCGGAGCAACGAAGTTTCGCGTTGCGACGGTCGAGACGAAGCGGCATCGCCACCTTCCCGCAATCGTCAAGATGATCGAAGGCTCCAGGGCATCGTCACGCGCGAAAGCGCGCGCGGTTGCTGCCTTTGAGCATCTAGGCCGAGCGGAAGCCGACGTACATCAAGTTCCGATTGAGAAGGTTCATTTCCACGAAGTGGGAGCCTCTGACTCAATCGCCGACATCGTCGGGACCTGCGTCGCACTTGAGTTGCTCGGGATTGATGAGATCTCGTGTTCGCCCTTCAATGTTAGCTCAGGTACCGTCGAAACGGAGCACGGAACACTCCCTGTTCCGGCTCCCGCGACCGCGCTCCTGCTCCGGGATAAACCGGTGTACACGAAGGGCCCAGCAGTCGAATTGACAACTCCGGCTGGCGCAGCGTTAGCATGCCTTGCTTCGAGCTTCGGCACTTTGCCGCCGATGAGGATCCGAAGCAGCGGCTATGGCGCGGGGGAACGCGAGTTTCCCGAGCATGCAAACGTGCTCCGCGTCTTGGTCGGCGATGAACTTTTCGCAAGGGATTTGAAAGAGGCGTTCTGAAATGCCAAACAGCACAATCGTCCTCACGCGAAATCCGCACTCTAACAACCTTACGATCCGTAGATTCAATAGGATCTTTCCGCTCTTGATCGCGTCAATGGCTGTCACGGCATCGTCCGCGCACGACCTTTACATTCTTCCCCAAAGCTTCAGGGTCGATGCGGGCGCACGCTTGAGCGTTGGTTTTCATAATGGGGATGCATTTTCCGAAAGCGAGGTCGCTCCGACTATCGCGCGTCTGAAGGCCGCGCGACTCCTTTCTGCGTTTGGCGGCGTGCCAATTGACAAGCTGAATGTCGAGGGCAATCGCACGACGGGTGTCGTCGTGGTCCCGGCCCGGAAAGGGACGATGATCCTGTCGGTTGCAACGGTTCCCAACTTCATCGAACTGGAACCGGAAGAGTTTCTCGAGTACCTCAAGGAAGAGGGTCTTGCGCACGTGATCGAATGGCGCTCTCAGCATGGCGAAGCAAATAAACCCGGCCGTGAGCGCTACAGCAAGTTCGCCAAGTCACTCATCACCTCGGGATCACCCGACGAGTTTTACAACCACACGTTCGGATTCCCGATCGAGATCATTCCAGACGCCAATCCGGCCGCATTGCATGCTGGAGGAGAATTGCCGGTGCACGTCCTGTTACGTGGGAACCCGGCGTCGAATCTTCAAGTCGAAGCCGCTTGGGCAGCCGCCGGACAGACGAAGACCACGGTCATCGGTCGCACGGACGCTAACGGGCGCATAAGGGTTCCGGTCAGCGCCGCCGGCAAGTGGCGTCTGCACTCGCTCGTGGTGGAGCGTTGCCAGGAACCCTCGGCTGCGGATTGGGAAAGTTTCTGGGCCAGCCTGACCTTTGAAATTCGTTAGAGCGGTCGAATATCCACCGGAGTGCTAATGAAATCAAATCGTACTTTCACGTCCGCGATTCTCTTGACGGCTTTTCTCGCAGAATTCGCAAATCCGCAGTCCGGCACAGCCTCTCTTACTGGCATCGTGAAGGACCCTCAGGGCGCGGTAATCTCGGGCGCCACCGTTAGGTTGATTGATCCGGCGAGGCGCCTGCAGCGGGAGACGAAAACCGCTACGGACGGCCTCTTTTTCTTCACGCAGGCAGCGCCATCCACCTACACTCTTCGCATCGAGCACCTGGGATTTGCGACGGCGGAGGTATCGCCCATCGTGCTGAATGTGGCGGATCAAAGTTCCGTGCGGGTAGATCTGAAGGTGGCGCAGCGGCAGGAGAACATAACAGTGCAGGCGGACGCGCCGCTTGTCAGTGAATCCCCTTCTGTGGGCACCGTCATCAACCGGCAGTACATTGAGAATCAGCCCTTGAACGGTCGCAGTTTCCAGACGCTTGTGGAGCTTTCGCCCGGTGTCACCCTGACGTCCTCCTCCTTACCCACGGCGGGGCAATTCAGCGTGAACGGACAGCGCACCAGCACGAACTATTCACCGTGGACGGCGTGAGTGGCAATTTCGGCTCGACCGCATCCGTAACCCTCTATGAAAGCGCGGGCGGCAGTATTCCGTCCTATTCGGCACTCGGGACTACCACCAGCCTCGCGTCCGTAGACGCCGTCCAGGAATTCAGCATTCAGACGTCCACTTACGCGCTGTTCCCCTTTCTTTTAGTGATGACGAGCATCGGTCCGATGGGCACCGATGCGCCGGCGCGTGAGCCCCAACTTGCGGTGAGCGGATCGACCGTCGCCATGGTTTTCGGCGCGGGCCATTCGATCTACTTCAGCCGGTCGACTGATCGGGGCAAAACCTTCGCTCGTCCCGTTAGGGTAGGCGATGGTACCGTGATTCCTATAACGCGCCACCGTGGCCCACGCGTAGCATTTGCTGGATCGGCCATCGTGATCACGGCGGTGATCGGCAAAGCTGTAGCAGATGGGCCTCACGCACACGGTCTGCCGTCGGATGGCGATCTGATCGCGTGGCGTTCGACGGATGGAGGTCAAACCTGGTCAGAAGGAATTGTCGTCAACGATGTCCCGGCGGCGCCCACCGAAGGACTTCACGCGCTCGCATCAGACGGCAAGGAGCGTTTGTTCGCCGTATGGCTCGACAAGCGGGATCGCGCCACCAAGCGATACGGCTCTCATTCCGACTACGGCGGTCGTATATGGTCGACGAATACGCTGGTCTACGACTCCCCAGACGGTACCATCTGCGAGTGCTGCCATCCTTCACTCGCTTTCGATAAGGCCGGACGACTTCTGGTCATGTGGCGCAACTGGCTGAACGCGTCACGCGACATGTATCTGGTGCAGTCCGTCGACGGGGTCACGTTCTCAACGCCACGAAAACTCGGGGACGGCACTTGGAAGCTAAATGCCTGCCCGATGGATGGCGGCGGCCTTGTGGTCTCCAACGACACAATCATTACTGCATGGCGGCGGGAGCACGATCTCTATCTCGACGAACCCGGAAAGAAAGAGATCGCCGTCGGCAGCAGCGGGGTTTACTTGATATGGTCGAGCCCGAACGGAGTTCAGGTTCTCGCGCCCGGAGAAACTCACACCCGCACGGTTGCGCCTCAAGGTTCATTTCCGGCGATTGCTGCCACTGCTAATGGTCACGCAATCGCGGCTTGGGAGAACGGCGGAAAGATTGAAGTTCAGGTGGTGCAGTTGCCATGAAAGCTTTCTTACTAGCTGCGCTATCGATCGCACCGTCTCTGCATGCTGATCCCGCTTCGCTAAAAGATTAGACTTTTGTGCTGCCGGTACTGTCCAGCATTGCGACCGAGACTCCATTCGCAGGTCGATGGCACCCAGGCGGACCCTGGAAATGAGAAGCTTTTTGCCCCGATGGCTTTACCTCGTTTACCTCAATAACCAAGCTTCTGGAGGATGCGCCCAGAAAACAGTCGAATTATGTAACCAGAAAACAGCGCCATAGACGCCTAAGTCATTTATTTACAATCGACGCTCTTATTCCTGCGCTGCCCGTCACAAGATCGCTTGCCCAGTTACCTGCTCTATTCCCGCCCCGGTTCTGCGTATTGTGACGTGGACTGTGACGCAAACCGTGCTCTTTCACCGAAATGTGGGAAGCCGTTTGAGCATGTCTGGCGCGCACGGAACTTTAGACAACCAAACGACTTGCTGCATTTTGCTTCACTACCGTGAAAGACCCAACCCACAAGTCGGGACCAGGAGGCCGGAGGTTCGAATCCTCTCGCCCCGACCAATGTTTTTCTCTAACTTACAAGTTGCAAGCTCCGGGCGAAATCGATTGTGTGACCCGGATTGTGATGCGACTGGTTCGCATTCAGTTCGCATCTACGCCCCGCCCGCATAGACCTGCATGCGAGTTTTACCAGTCGGGGCGGCGCTCTCGCGCTTCGAAACGAACTCGTCGTCGTGACGCTTCCAGGTGTCTGCCAGAAGTTTCAACTTGTCCGGCTGCTCCCGGGCGCGGTCCTTTTGCTCGCTCCGATCGGTGCTGAGATCGTATACCTCCCAAGGTCCGTCCGCGCCGATCGCGACGGCTTTCCAGTCGCCCATGCGGATCGCCCGGTTTTTGTTGTGATTGAAGTAAAGGTAATCGTGCCGCGCCGTGCGATGTTGCCGCAACACGGGCGCCAGGCTCACTCCTGGGCGCGCCGGGGCGTCCTTGGAGAGGAGCGCGTCCGGTTTCCCTCCGGCAAGTTCTAAGAAGGTAGGCAGGACATCCACGAAGTGCCCAGGATTATGGCGAAGCTCGTTCTTAGCCAGCTTCCCGTCCGGCCAGTGCACAATCATCGGCGAGGAGATGCCGCCCTCGTTCACCCAGGATTTGTGTAAGCGGAAAGGAGCATTGGAGCAACTGGCCCAGCCCGGGCCTAATCCCAAATGGGTGCGCGCCGAGCCTGGCGGCGCGTCGCGGTCGTGCCCGTCGCCACGAATCAACTGCTCCGAGCTGGCGCCGTTGTCTGAAAGGAAGACTACCACGGTGTTGTCCCCGGCGCCCATGGCTCGCACCTGCTTCAGCACTTTTTCGATCTCCGAATCCATACGCGAGATCATGGCGGCGTGGATCGCCATCTTGGTTCGCTGCAAGTTCTTCTGCTCGGCGGAAAGCGTGGACCACGGGACCGCGCGCATCACTTCTCCGGGCCCAATCTTCTCGCGCAGCACGGCGTCCGGCGTATTCCAATGGGTCCACATGTTGGGCTCGAGCGGCGCTAAGCCGCAGTTGACCAATCCCATGCGAAGCATTCGCTGCAGCTTGCGCTCCCGCGCGGTGTCCCAGCCTTCCGCGAACCGATCTTTATACTTCGCAATATCCTCAGGTGGCGCTTGCAGCGGGAAGTGCGGCGCATGCGGCGCCAGGTAAAGGAAGAACGGCTGCGCCGCGTGTTGCCGCTGATGTTCCTGCAGGAACTTCACGGCATAGTCTGAAATCGCGGTGGTGCTGTAGTAGCCGGGCTCCGGCGTAGGCAGCGGCTCGCCATCCAGTTCGTGCCGTTTCTGGGTAAAAAAGCGAAGCTCGTCCAGCATGGTATACGAATGGTCGAAGCCCACGCCCGCCTCGCCAGTAACGAATTTTAAATGCCATTTGCCGGAGTGGTAAGAGCGGTAGCCGAGCGGCTTTAGATGCTCCGGGAGAAACCTCGTGTAGGAGGGCACATTGCCGGGCGTCATGACGTCGCAGGCGTTCTCTTGCGCGTACTGGCCGGTCATCAGGCAATTCCGAGAGGGGCCGCATCGCGCGGTGGAATACATCTGGGTGAAGCGCAAGCCATTCGCAGCCAGCTTGTCCAGCGTTGGCGTATCGACATCTCCGCCGTAACAGCCCGCATCGGAGAAGCCCATGTCATCGGCCAGGATAAGGATCAGGTTGGGCCGGTCTATCGGCGCCGCTACCGCTTTCGCTGCGGCGGCCGCGCCCAGCGCACCCAAAAAGCCTCGTCGGTTTAGCATACGTCGCTACCAGATCAGTCTACCGGCTACTTGCAAGAGCTGCGGCGCCCGCGCGCTCGAGATGACACCGCTCCTGACGAAAAGCCCGAGCTGGTGAGAGAAAGTACAACAACTCGCCCACAGGGTTGAAAGGGCTGGCGAACGCCGGCCGGACATGATCCTGATCATGGAAATCTCTCGCGGACAGTTTTATTCATTAAGGAGTAAGTATAAGGAGATTCAAAACGATGTTCCAAGTCATGAAAACCACCGCTGCCCTGGCGCTGTTTGCCGGGCTGGCTCTTATTCCCTCGTTCGCCCAAACCAAGAGCGCCAATCACATGTCGAGCGATGACAAGATGGCCATGATGGAAAAGATGTCGCCCGAAGAGAAGGCAGCCATGATGGACAAGATGTCATCGAAGGACAAGATGACGATGGTTGGCAAAATGAACACGATGAACGGTCACGACACAAGCAGTATGTCGACCTCTGAAAAAATGTCCATGATGAGCAAGATGTCGACTTCAGAGAAGGCCGCGATGTTCGACAGCATGTCTTCGGAAGACAAGATGGCCATGATGGACAAAATGCACATGAAAGGCATGAAGAAAGACAAAATGGACCACTAAGGAGGCGGCGCCAGGAGTCTGGCTTTCCGTATGCGAAGGCCAGATTCGAAAGACATGGAATGGAAGCGACATACGAAGGTGTAAAGCGCCCTACTGCGAAGGATATTCCCGGTCAGAAGTTGCCCTATCCGGCGAGCCAGGAGGATCTCCATCCGGCGCCGCAAACAGATTTGTCTTCGTACCGCCCTGCGGGAAAGCTGGAAGGCAAGACCGCGCTAATCACAGGCGGTGACAGCGGGATTGGCCGGGCGGTCGCTATCGCCTTCGCTCTCGAAGGCGCCGATGGTGCCGTTTTTTACAACGAGCACTACGACGATGCGGCCGTCACGCGGCAAAAGGTAGAGGGGCACGGCCGGCGGTGCCTGACGATCCGCGGCGATGTTCGCCGCCCTTCGGACTGCCGCAGTGCCATCGAACGGACGGTTGCGGAGCTCGGCAGCTTACGGATCCTGGTCAACAACGCTGCTTACCAAATGGCTCACGAACATTTCGAAGACGTTACGGAAGAACAGTTCCGGCGCACCTTCGAGACCAACATATTCGGTTACTTTTACATGGTGAAATACGCACTGCCACACCTTCAGGAGGGCGACGCGATCATCAATACCGGCAGCATCGTGGGCATGACCGGTTTGCCGATTCTGATCGACTATTCTTCATCGAAAGGCGCCATTCACACGTTCACGAAGTCGCTTGCGCTCGCGCTGGGAAAGCGTAACATCCGCGTCAACGCCGTTGTACCCGGGCCGGTCTGGACGCCTAACATCCCCGCGACCATGCCCGAATCCGAAGTGCAGAATTTCGGTCATGAAGTAGCGCTCGGCCGCCCCGGCCAGCCGGAAGAGTTAGCTCCCGCCTATGTCTATCTGGCGTCGGCCGATTCCAGCTTCGTGACCGGCAGCCTGCTCGAGGTCACGGGCGGCCGGCTTTCGGCTGCTTCCTAAGCCCGGCGATGCCACCAACTGCGATCGATTTGCTTGGAACCCCGTATGTAACCGAGCCTACCCGCCAAGTTCTCGAGGAGCGGCTTGCCGCGGCCTACCCGGACGCGCCGGTATTTTTCGATGCTGGCTGTTACGCCATCCTGCAAGCTGCCTGCGGCCGCCTCATCCCTCAGGAAGAGAGGGAGCACAAGATCGACTTGGCTGCAGAGATCGATCGCCGATTAGACAGTGGCGTGGGGAAGGGCTGGCGGTACAACCGTTTGCCGGACGATCGCCACACGTTCCCGTTCGGTCTCGCCGGCTTGGATAGTCTGGCCGCGGAACGCTTTCAGATGGACTTTCGCTCCCTCGATACGGTCCGCCAGGATGCTGTTCTCTCCGCGGTCGCTCAGGGCGAACCAAGTACGGGCATCTGGGCCTCGCTTCCCAGCAGGCTATTTTTCGAAGAGTTGCTCGCGATCGCGGTGGAGATTTACTACGCTCAACCCT
>JAVHMZ010037669.1:0-12441 GCA_034782995.1 Amazona versicolor | reverse complement strand
CGGCTCGGGTGTGCCGGCCACGACGGCCACACCCCCGATCCCCCGCTCGAAGCCGACAGCCGTCGCCGGCGGATCGAGCCGAAAGCCGATGATCTCGAAGCTCTCGGCCGCCCCGCCCCACAGCCGGCGATTGTCGTCGAAGGTGCCCTGCCGGGCTCGTTCCTGACGCAGCAGATCGAGGTCGATGTCGGCCACCGCAATCTGATCCCCGTCGGGGAAGCGATCGGATTCGGCCAGGACGACGCCGTTCTCGAAGATCGAGACTTGCCCGTCCCAGGCCAGGTCGGTGGTCGACTCGCCCGCCCCTGCCGCGGCGTAGAGATAGGCCGCGAGGCACTGCCCGGACTGCGCCTGGCCATAAAGGCGCCGGGTGTCCGACTTGCCGATCGTGATGTTGCTGGCCGATAGGTTGCAGAGCACGCTCGCTCCCGCCAAAGCTCCGAGCCCGCTCGGGGGAACCGGGACCCAAAGATCCTCGCAGATCTACGCGTGTATCACGAACCCCGGCACGTCCTCGGCGGCAAACAGGAGGTCGGTGCCGAACGGCACGCGATGCGAGCGGATGCCGACCTCCTGGCTCTCGCAATCCGCGCCCGAAGCGAAGTGACGATGCTCGTAGAATTCCCGGTAGTTGGGCAGGTGGATCTTGGGCACCACCCCGAGGATCGTGCCGCGGTGGATCGCGACTGCACAATTGTAAAGCCGCGACCCATGCCGCAGCGGCGCACCGACGAGCAGCACCGGCAACAGGTCGCGCGACTCGGTCGCAATCGTCTCGATGGCCGCCACCACGCCATCGAGCAGCGCTTCCTGCAATAGCAGATCGTCGATGCTGTAGCCCGACACAGAAAGCTCGGGAAACACGGCCAGCGCCACCGCGCGATCGTGGCACCGGCGCGCCACCGCCAGGATGGCCTGGGCATTGGCAGCGGGGTCCGCGAGGCTCGTCTTGACGGTGCAGGCCGCCGCTCGCACGAAGCCGTGCCGATAGATGGATCGGAAAGTCATGGTCCTATGTGCGCCCGGCTGGGCTCCCTCACAATCCCGGCCTTATCGCATTTTGCCGATGCCAAATGAAAGCGGCGCGATTTGACAAGCCGGATTCGGACCGGCACTACCCTGCGCATAGGCCGAACCCTCATGGATCAACCCTCCACCGCGTCAGCCCCGACATCCTGGTCTTTGGCAGGGTTGATCCGCCGCATCGAGGCGCGCGACTATCGGATCGGCATCGTCGGCCTCGGCTATATCGGGATCCCGCTCGCGATCGCCGCATGGCGCGCGGGGTTCGAGGTCACAGGCCTCGATACCGACCCCGACCGGGTCGAGCAGATCAACGGCGGCCAGAGCTACATCACGCACATCCCGCCTCCCGTGATCGCCGAGATGGCGGGGGGCGAACGCTTCCGCGCCACGACGGAGCCGCATGCGCTCGCGAAGTGCGACGCGATCGTGATCGCCGTGCCGACCCCGCTGACCCGCAACCGGGAACCCGACCTCGCCTATGTCGAAGCCGCGACCCGCACGATCGCGGCGCAGCTCCGCCCGGGCCAGCTCGTCGTGCTCGAATCGACCACCTGGCCCGGCACCACTGACCAGCTCGTCCGTCCCCTGCTCGAGGCCGGCGGCCTGAAGAGCGGACGCGACTTCTTCCTGGCGTTCTCGCCCGAGCGCGAGGACCCCGGCAACCTCGACTTCCAGACCTCGACGATCCCGAAGGTCGTGGGCGGCGACGGCGCCGAGGCGCTGACGCTGGCGGAGGCGTTCTATGCGGCGCTGGTGGTGCGCACGGTGCCGGTGTCCTCGACCGCGACCGCCGAGGCGGTGAAGCTGACCGAGAACATCTTCAGGGCCGTCAACATCGCGCTCGTCAACGAGATGAAGGTCATCTACGACCGCATGGGCATCGACGTCTGGGAGGTGATCGATGCGGCCAAGACCAAGCCGTTCGGCTTCATGCCCTTCTATCCGGGGCCCGGGCTCGGCGGGCACTGCATCCCGGTCGATCCGTTCTACCTGACCTGGAAGGCGCGCGAATACGACATCGAGACCAAGTTCATCGAGCTCGCGGGCCAGATCAACAAGTCCATGCCGTTCTACGTGGTCGACCGGCTGGCCGAGGCGCTCGATCGCGCGGCGGGCAAAGGCCTGCGCGGCGCGAAGATCCTGGTCATCGGCGTCGCCTACAAGAAGAACATCGACGACATGCGGGAGAGCCCCTCGCTGCGGCTGATCGAGCTCCTGCGCGACCGGCTGGCCGACGTCGCCTACCACGACCCGTTCGTGCCGGAGATCCCGCTCATGCGCGAACATGCGTCTCTCGCCGGCCTCGTCTCGGCGCCGTTGTCGGCCGAGGCGATCGCGGCCTACGACGTGGTGCTGATCGCGACCGACCACGACGGCATCGACTACAGGACACTGGCCAGCATGGCCCGCCTCGTGGTCGACACCCGCAACGCCTGCCAGCGGGCGGGCGCGACGGGCCCGATCGTCAAGGCTTGAGCATCTGATGTGGGCCGCTACAGCACCTGATGCCGCTGCCAGTGACCGCTTCCAACTCTTTCCCCCCCGAACGTCTTTCGTGAGACTCCAAAACCAGCCATTCGCTCAGGGTACGATGTCCCGCCAGCCATGCTCCAGCTCCCACGTCTCCGCATCGAAGACGAAGAAGCATCCGCCGCCCCCGATCGGCTGGCCATGACGGCGCGCGATTGGCACGCCGAGTAGGTCGCAAAGAAAGAGCGTGCCGACGCCGCCGTGCGAGACGATGCAAAGATCGCCAGCAACAGAATCGCTATCGGCAATCTTGCGGACGTGCGCCGCGATGCAGTCTCTCACCGCCGCCTTGATGCGTGCTTGCGCGTCCACCGCCCGCTCCCAGCCGAGAACGCTGATTTCCGCCTCGGCGAAGAAGCGGTCCACGATTTCCCAGAAACGGGGCGGCGCGACGTAGCCTGTCGAGGAACGATCATTCTCGCCAAGGCGCGGTTCAATCGAGAAATTAAGCGCACGTCGTTCGCATAACATCTCCGCCCCATCGCGCGCTTTGCGCTCGTCGCTGGTGTAGACAAGAGTGACGCTGTCGAGTTCCGGCCGCCTGCAGAAAACCTGCATGCGCTCTCGCCCTGCCGGCGAGAGGCTCCAGTCAGGGACCGGCACGGCTGGGTCGATAGTGACTTCGGGATGGGTGACGAAGAAGACCTTCATGCTGGGATGCTGACGCGCTTGGGCCGCCAAAATCTTGTCCTGTCAGAGCCGATCTTGTTCAACAGTGAACTGACAAATAGCCACCCTAACCCGCCTGACAATCGACATCCGCAACGCCAGCCAAGAAGCGGGCGCCGGCCGATCTGCACACATAAACCCTCGATCCTCATGCCGACCCGCGATCGGTGGTTAGGAGTCGACGTTGTCAGAGCTTCGGAGCGACCCGCGTTTTCCGCTGACGAACACGAACCGGCTCGAACCGAGATAATTGACCGCGAGCCCAGCCAGGGATGCCAGCACGGCGCTAAACCCGAGCCAGATCATGCCCTGCGGCAGTACGGCGTTGCATGCGGCGAAGACCGCCAGATTGCAGGCGGCTCCCGTGCTCTGCACCGAGAGGTAGGCCGCAAAGGCTCGACCGGTGCTGACGTGCCGGACGGCCGCGAACGCCCATATCCTGTTCAGCTGGAACGTAACCAGCATCGCGACGCCGAACGACAGCACCTTGGCCGGCACGGGCGGCAGGCCGCCGAACCGCACCAGCGCCAACAGCGCCGCCGTATCGGTCAAGAACCCAAGTCCGCCGACGATGCAGAACCGAGCGAAGCTAGAGGCGAGAAAGCCGCGCGCGCCCCGCATCCGGTCATATGGTCTGGTTGTACGCGCCGACCCCGTCGTTCTGGCGCAGCAGGCCGTCGATTGCGCCGAACATCTGGCGCATGCGCTCTTCGGACACGGGGCTCTCCACCACGACCACGAGCTCCGGCTTGTTGGACGAGGCCCGCACCAGTCCCCAGGTGCCGTCCTCGACCGTCACCCGGACGCCGTTGATCGTGTTGACGTCGCGGATCCGCTGGCCGACCAGCAGGTCGCCACGTTGCGCCATTCCCTCGATCGCGGCGACCACCGCGGCCGCGACCCCGTATTTCCGCTCGTCCGCGCAATGCGGCGACATGGTGGGCGATCCCCAGGTCTTCGGCAGATCGCGGTAGAGATCGGCCATGGTCTTGCCGGGGTTGCGGTCGAGCATGCCGAGGACGGCGATCGCCGTCAGCAGCCCGTCGTCGTAACCGCGTCCGAACGGTTTGTTGAAGAAGAAGTGGCCCGATTTCTCGAACCCGGCGAGCGCCCCGAGGTCGGAGACCCGCCGCTTGATGTAGGAATGCCCGGTCTTCCAGTAGTCGGCCACGACGCCGTTGCGGGCGAGCGCAGGATCGGTGGCGAACAGCCCGGTCGACTTGACGTCGACCACGAAGGTCGAGCCGGGGTGGAGGCCGGAGAGGTCCCGGGCCAGCATCGCGCCGATCTTGTCGGCGAAGGCCTTGGCGACGTCGACGTCGAACCCCTCCGGCTCTCCGGCGCTGTCATCCTGCAGCGATCGCTCCTGTCGTGGAGACTGAGCTTGGCAACTTGAGTGCCGGCAGACACCTGTCGAAGAACCTCCCGTACCGGGTTTCAAAGCCGGTCAAACCAGTGCGCTCTGTTCGTTTTCTCTCGCCGGTCATTTACTCCTTCGCGAATTACTTGGCTAAAGATGCCCGTAGATAAAACTCAGTCCCTACTGGGCTAATGGGGGTGCAAACGATGTTTTCGGCTTTTCATCATTTCCGTCCCGAGGCGGCCAATGCCATGCTGCGGAATGCCTTCGTTCACCGTCGTGCAATTTGCATTTTCGAGTCGGGATCGCGAACACCCCGTAATATTGCCTCGATGCTGATTGTCCCGTTCGCAGTTTTGACATTGATACCACTTACGCGGCCGTTCCATTGGACTTACGCGCTATTCACCTATTTGCTTCCGGTGATTCCTTCTTACCTTTTGGGATGGTCTCATTTCGACGCTGCGCACTTACTCGCCAGAGCAACTGCAAGAATTAACAGCACATTTACACTCGCCGGATTACTCTTGGGAGATCGGTCGGATTTGATTACCGCGATTAACAGGCGGGCTGCCCTATTTAGTGGGCCTATCAATGTAGTGGATTCTAGGCCAGAGACAAGCCAGCCGCTTATGTCGTGCGAAGTGCGATCCTTTCTGGTCATTCCAGACAAGCGCTAATACCCAACAGAAGCTATAACGAACCTCGGTAGCGGACTAGACGTTCGGATCTATGAAGCTGGTTGGGCGCAAGAACGCTGTTGTTGTAGAACGTTGCGTGAAATTTAGATTGAGCTGTTGGAAGAACACGAGAGTGTTTTTGCGGCGTACGCGGTCAGCCTTCCAGTTATGGCTGGAAGTTCTTAGCGCTCTAGAATTCAGGCGGGGACAATAAGAATTCCCGTTGGGTTAACAGGGCGGAAACGATACAAGTCGAAGACGATTTGTATCCATTTATCCTCCGCGCCAACCGGAATTTTAATTGTCGTTGGCTTGATTTTTATCGTCGTCAATCAGTGCTTGGCACGTCGGGTGCGGTCGCGGAGTTCGAAAGGCTCATCTCGTAACATTAACTTAGATGAGCGGCTTACCTCAATCGCGCTAGCGCCTCGACACTCTTTCGAGTTTGCCAGTGATTAGTACCTACTTTAGCTGCAATTATCTGCTCGCTACTCTTTAGCAAAGCTTCTGCTTCCTTGCGTTCCCCTAAAGCCAGCAAAGCTTTCCCTTCCGCCCTTTTGTTGAGTGCCCATTCAACCGAATCGGCCTTCCCGAGTTTCGTCAATGCCGGCTCGTTAAGCCTAGCCCGCGCCAGCGCCTCTCGGGCATTTTCCCAATCGGATTCCCACTCGGCTAAACGTACGGACGCTCGCACGGTACGAAGATTTTCTGAACCAAAGCTTTCTTTTGCGATGCCGTACCAGTTCCGAAAAGCTGCTCCGGCCTGTCGAGTCTGGCCTTCTCCTTCGAGAGCATCGCCCAATGGCTCAAGTGCATCGATCCTGCGTGGATGATTGGCCCCCATTGCTTTAATGAACATCGCGAAGCTGTCCCGTGCCACTCCCTCCGCCTCTCGATATCGTCCCTGCGCATTAAGACAACTCGCGATGTTGGTCATTAGCATCGCTACATTGGCGTGTTCCGGTCCAAAAACCTGCTTAGCAAGCACCAGGTTCTCGCGGTAGACGCGTTCCGCCTCCAGCGGATTGCCGGCTAAATTCAACGCCATCCCGAGTTCATTGAGACTGTAGGCGGTTTGTCCCATTCCATCCGGATCTCTTTTCGAAATGTCGATCGCTTGACGCAAGATCGGAATGGCAGCTGGAGACCGCCCTTGTTGCCTGAGTATGTTGCCTAGCGTCGCTAGGCGTCCCGCCTCCGAAGAGTCGTTTCCCCGCGCGCGGTAACGGTCAATCTCGACTGCATGTCGGCTCTCCACCTCAGCCTCTTTGAGCTTGCCTTGTGCGCTTAGCGCATTGGCGAGACTGTCCAGCGGCTCCGCCATAAGCTCGTCATCTGGCAAAAGAAAATGTTGCCGGATCGCTAGTGCTCGTCGCGCCGCGCGCTCGGCGGAAATATAGTCGCCCTCGTCGTAAGCCGTTACGCTGAGCCCACTCCATGATGTTGCACTTGCCAGGCTATCTACACCAAAAGCCCTTTCTCGAATTCGAATGCTTTCTCGCAGTGCACTCGCTGCTTCGCTTTGAGGGCCCACTACCTCGTAGGCATCACCAATCTGGTCGAGAAGACGCGCGCGAAGCTCCGGCTGGTTGCCCAGCACTTTCGAAACTCGCTCCTTCCCGGAGCGCAGCAGATCTCTCGCCATCAGTTCACCTCCTGCCTGCGAAGGATTTGCTTTGCGAAAGAGCTCAAGCAGAAAATCGGATACCTGCTTTGCCGTTGCAGCTTCCTGGTTTGCGCGATCCCGCTGAATACGAATGCGCCGCGCCTGTACGGTCGTGCTGACAACAAAACCGAGAATCAAGATCAATACGGCGAGCACGGCGGCGAATCCCGACCGATTACGCTTGATTAATTTCTTGATCTGGTAAAGAGTGTTGGGAGGATGAGCCAGAATGGGCAAGTCCTCTAGGTATCGGTCTATATCGCCTGCCAGTGTCGTGACACTCTGGTAGCGTCGTTCCCGCTCCTTCTCTAATGCTTTCGTAACGATTGCTTCCAGATCCGAATCATAATGGCGAAACCAGGCTCGAAATCGCCGTGGTGGGGCATGCAAGATTAATCGTAGTGACTCTGCCAATCCCGTTTCGCCGTCAAGATAAGGGTGGTGACGAGTCAACATCCAAAACAGCATCACCCCAAGCGCGTAAATGTCTGTTCGAGTATCGACCCGACTACTTTCGCCGGCCGCTTGCTCCGGGCTCATGTAAGGAACACTTCCTTGAACGATTCCCGATTCGGTCAGTTCTTGCTCACTCCCATCGTGTTCGAGAATTCGCGCCAGCCCAAAATCGAGCACTTTTACAGGCGCCTGTGCGCTTGAAGCGGAGGTGAGCGCTTCATTTCCCTCCAAAACTAATACATTGGACGGCTTCAAATCCCGGTGGATAACTCCATTTTGGTGGGCGTATAAGATGGCGTCACACACTGCACGAAAAACTCGCAACGGTCGTATTACTTCTTCCTTCCGCAGCGACTGAGGCAAAGGAAAGGTCGCCATCCAATCCGTAATCGGCTTGCCTGCCACCAGCTCCATCGCGATAAACGGAATTCCGTCCTGCGTGATCCCCGATTCGTGAATGGTGGCAATGGAGGAATGCTTTAAACGTCCGAGCGCTTCAGCTTCCCGCTGAAACAACCTGCGAGCACGTTGACCTGCATAACGCGCGGAACGGATAATCTTCAGCGCAACGCGGCGCTTGGGATTCACCTGCTCCGCCTCGTAAACCACACCCATTCCGCCTTCGCCAAGCTGACGGATGATGCGATAGCCACCAATCCATTCCGGAAAGCTCTCCGACGAAAAATTCGCGCTCGCTTCTTCCGCTGTCCTTTGTACGGCGGCTTCGATGTTGTCGGAATCTCGGCAACCTAAGAGTGTCTGAACATCACGAAGGAGAGAAGGTTCTCCTCCACATGCCTTTAAAAGGAAGGCCTGCTGCTCTACATCTGTTAGGTTTTCTGCCTCCAGAAATAGCTCTTGAACTCTTTGCCAACGCTCGGGGTTCACTCGTTCATTGCCTTGAGTTCATGCTGCAGCCAAGCGCGTGCTAAGCGCCATTCGCGCCAGACGATCTGCTCTGAAACGGCCATCACTTCGGCCACATCTTTCCCTTTCAATCCGCCAAAGACCATCAAATCGACTACCTTTGCCTTTCGGGGATCGAGAACAGTCAATTTTTCCAATGCTTCCTGAATCGCAAGAATGTCGACCTGATCTCCATCAGAAGGATACTCGGCTTCGGATAGTGTTACTCGCTGCCAGTCGTCTCCACCGCGTTTCTGTCTGCCCTTGCTGCGCGCGTAATCTACTAGCACTTGGCGCATCTGACGCGAAGCAATAGCCAGAAAGTGCGCGCGGTCCTGCCATGCCACATCGGCGCCCGCAAGACGCTGATAGGCCTCGTGCACTACCTCCGTTGCGCAAAGCGTGAAGCCCGGGCGTTCCCGTGCAAGATGACCGGCGGCGATGCGACGAAGGTTGTCGTAGACCAGCGGAGTTAATGCATCAAGCGCCTGCTCGTCGCCTTCACGCCACCGAACGAGTAGAGCCGTAAGTGCATTATTTGGATCTGCCATGAACCTGAGCAAATGGCGGTGCGCCAGGTGAAGTATATCCGACTCGAGCAGCCGGAACTTCAGCCTTGCTCCGGCTCGCCGACTTTTTTAAAAAGTTTTAAAAGGCGCGAAGAAAACCTTCGGAACTGGCGCATATCCGTGTGAGACCGATTGAAAAGTTGCAGTCGGCTCAGACAAAGGAGCTGAAAAGCAATGTTCTCGACTAACTCATCACTCGCAGGCACGACTCGGATTTATAAGACGGCGAAACAGACCGCCAAGCTGTTAGCTGTCTCGCTTCTGCCCGCAGTTCTCGCCTGTGCTCAAGCTTCGGCTCCGGTAGCTGCAGCCTACTACCAGGAATCTGATTCTTTTCCACTCAGTAAGCTCATCGCAAATGGCTCGGTAGCGAAGCTAACCCACTTGAACTATGCATTTGCGAACATCGCTTACGATTCCAAAAGCCAAACTCCTTATACATGCGGTCTCCACGATCCCAGCGGTGAACTTGGACCTAATGGCGTCATGAAGCAATTGGCAGCCCTTAAGCAGGCCAATCCTGCCTTGAAGATTCTAATCTCTATTGGCGGCCAAACCGGTTCCTACGACTTCAAGTCGATAGCGGGGCTGGGAGGTGCTGCCTCTGCTGCCAACCGAACCGGATTCGTCCAGTCCTGCATTACTCAATTCATTGGCGGCGGATTTGCTTCGCCTGCCCAGCCCGGAATTTTCGACGGCATCGACCTTGACTGGGAGTTTCCATCTGAGTCGGACGACGTAAACAACTACAATCTGCTGCTGAAAGAGTTTCGGTCGCAACTCGACACGTACAAGCAACAGCATTCGTTGGTACAGAGTAAGCTTTTGCTGACTTCCGCAGTCATTTTAGAAAATTCGCCCGGGGGGCTCCAGAACATCAGCTTTTCCGGTTCTACGGGAGCAGCGAACTATGTGGACTTCTTCAATCTTATGGCGTATGACTACGCGGGTACCTGGAACGAGACAGCGACTTCAACTGCACCCTTGTCGCGCATTATGAGTGACGCTTCATCACTCATGTCGCAAGGTGTTCCGGCAAACAAGATGGTGCTCGGCATCCCTTTCTACGGAATTCATTACACCGGCAGCTACGCGAATGAC
This sequence comes from Amazona versicolor, assembly GCA_034782995.1. Classification (NCBI taxonomy): domain Eukaryota; kingdom Metazoa; phylum Chordata; class Aves; order Psittaciformes; family Psittacidae; genus Amazona; species Amazona versicolor. The sequence continues at coordinate 2,478 of JAVHMZ010037669.1, read as the reverse complement.
ACGGTGAACACCGATTTGAACACGCTGCTGTCGCACACGTCAAAAAACCCTGTGCTCATCCCCAACGATCCAGATGGTGGCACGCAAGCGACCGATTACTCAGCTATCCTGAAAAACACTCTCTTGAACTCAAATGGTGATGCAAACACCTCGGTGCGAGTGCAGCACGACTCCGACTCGAGCGCCTGGGCCTTCGATTCAGCCAATAAACTGCTCTGGGTCTACGATGACGAGACCACCATCTACTCGAAAGCTGCTTATGCCCGAAGCTCCGGATTCCTCGGGCTTATGACATGGGATATTTCGAAAGACTCCGATGCGGGAACCCTCCTCTGTGCTCTTGAAAGTGGTGCGAACGGCAGCAACACTTCTGTCTGCGGTAGCGGAACTTCGAACAACCCGAGTAATAGCGGAATACTCCTCTACGACTTCGAAACTGACTCACAAGGCTGGACCCGTACCGGCGGCGTATTTAGTCTAAGAAATTCCACGGACAAGGCAAACACCGGTAACGCATCGCTGGCAGTGAACTTCATCAGCTATCGACAGACCTATCAGCCACACGGAACGGTTTATGTGATCCCGTCCACCGCGGTCCGAGCTGGATCCACTGTCGAATTCCGAATCTGGATACCGTCCGCCGCATTCAATTCGCTTACTGCTATTACGCCGTTCTTCATGGATGCAAACTGGCAGTGGACGAGCACGGCCACGAATCTTTGGAGTCTGACACCGGATGCATGGAACACGCTGAGCGTCAAAGTGCCCGCAAATGCAGTTGCTCCTTTCACCGAGATTGGAATTCAGTTTGATCTATATCGGCTTTGGACGGGTACGGTTTACATTGATCAGTGACGGTTAAGTAAGTTCGTCAATCGATTACTTAAGGGCATCGCTCGTCGAAAGACGAAGTGATGCCCTTTTTGTGTCACTAGATAATGACCAGACCGTGGAGCGAAATTACCGGATATACTCGTTTGCGTTCTGCCAACGTAAGCTCACGCTGGCGCAAAACAAGGAACTGAGAAAATGACGGCCCTTACCGAAGAAAACTACACTGCAGGTCGCAGTGACTCACCGCCCACAAATAATTCGGAGCTTCAGGAGTTGAAACGGCAAGTGCCAGATTGGACGGTCGTCAGGCAGGGTTCGTAGCGCTCACAGCTCGCAGAGTGCGCAACCATTTTGATGCTGATTGTCGAACCCAGGCTACAAGTGGTTGGAGGCTCCGTCTGCCAAGCCAGTCTGCGGCGTTAGTAGACACATTTGAACTTACATCACGGTTGCGTTTGGGTGGTGTTAAGCGGCTTGTGCAAAGATGCGGAGGGTGAGATTACCCTTGACACAAGATGTTGACTGATATATCGTCACAAAGACTTGCAGACCAAGAAGCTGGACTGATTTGACGAGTGCCGAGGATGAGCTGTAAAACTGGCCGTCAACTCGGAAAGGTTCTGTTGCAACTCGGGCTGAACGTGGGAAAATTTCGGCAGCAACTCAGTGCACAAAACACACTCAAAAGGCGCTGGCAGGTTTCGGGTCATTCCATCTCACTGATTGCCTAGCGAAATCCGGCCTCGCTTAGGAGCTACGGAGGTTCACATGTGGAAGCGTCGAGAATTCTTGATTGGAGCGGTGACCGCTGCCTCAGCGGCTACTGCGATTTGCGAAGCGCAAGATATCAACGTGATGACGAAGCTGAACCGCGTGGGCGTGATGTCCGGCTGTTTCGGACATCTGATGGCGACTGCGTGGGATCGGTCGAAATCTGTACTTCCCAAGGAACTCGACATTATGGACTTTCCGCAGATGCTTGCGGACCACTATCACATTCATAACGTCGAAGTTCAACAAATTCACTTCTTGTCGACGGAATCGGCATATTTCGAGAAATTTCTAGACCGGGTCAAAAGGGCAAAATCGCGAGTGGTTGACATGCCTCTTGAGCTCGATAATTACGGTTATAAAGGTACGATTAGTCCGTGCTCTCCCGACCCCCAGATCCGAGCGCACGCAATTGACTTGACAAAGCAATGGATCGACCGCGCGGCGATGATTGAATGCCCGAGCGTGATGATCAATCAAGGAACATTCAGCGAAGATCTGCAGCCGGCAATCGATGCGCTGAAGAGGCTCGACGAGTACGGAAAGAAGAAGAACGTCGCCGTCATCATTGAGCCGCGCGGAAGGTCAAGTGTTGACACCCTGTTCAAAGTCATCAAAGAATCAGGAATTGGTTCAAATCCCGATATTGGGAACTTTCCCAATGAACAGGAACTGGAAAAAGGGCTGCGCCTTCTTTATCCATACGCCAAGACGGTGAGTCATGTGAAATGGAGCCCCGAACGAATCGATTTTGCCAAAGCGATTCAGATTTCCAAAGAGATGGGATTCAAAGGTGTATATTCGCTTGAGGGCGGCGGTCCCGAGCCTTACTCGGGAGTGCAGTGGCTTTTGGATCAGTTGATGAAGAATCTC
>JAVHMZ010037567.1:0-12442 GCA_034782995.1 Amazona versicolor | reverse complement strand
GTTTCGGCGAGATCCGGAGGTTTTTGCTGCTGCGTCTGTGATGTCGTGGGTATCTGTTGGCCCAGTAATGCTGCTGCCACCAAGGAAGCCATCAGTGCTCGTCGAAAAATCATGAGTGTGTCGTGTTCCCCTGTAGAAGGTTCGCGATATGCGGAACTAGCTCAACGATAGCATCGAGCGATTCCACGGCTCCGCCTGGAGAACCGGGCAAATTGACGACCAAAACAGCGCCGCGCGATCCCGCCACGGCGCGAGACAACGGCGCTGTTCGAACTTTCTTTCGTCCTTCTAGCCGCATGACCTCCGCGACTCCCGGAATTTCTCGTTCGATCACGTCTCGCGTTGCTTCCGGAGTTACGTCGCGAGCCGTAATACCGGTTCCCCCCGTAGTAAAAATGGCCGCATATCTCAAGGAATCCGCTAAATCCCGAATCAAACCGGCGATCTGCGGACGTTCATCCGGCACGACTCTCGGGTCATCCACTTCATACCCCAATTCACATAACCGGGTTGCCACGGCAGGGCCGGACTTGTCGATCCTCGTCCCGGCTGCGGCGGAATCGCTGACCGTGATCACTGCGGCTTTCAGCGTCACCTGTTGTAATTTCCGCCCTTGCCGCCCGTCTTCTCCACTAAATACAAGTCTTGAATTTCGATGCTTTTATCCAGAGCTTTTGTCATGTCGTACACCGTCAGCGCAGCTACAGCCGCCGCGGTGAGCGCTTCCATCTCTACTCCTGTTTGTGCGGCGGTAGCGGACGAGGCGTGAATCCGAACGCCTGTCGCTTCCAGCGTTACTTCCACATCGACATGCGAAAGCGGCAAAGGATGGCAAAGCGGAATTAAGTCGCTAGTCTTCTTTGCTGCCATGATTCCAGCGATGCGCGCAATTTCCAGCGGATTACCTTTTGGATTGTCCGGAAGCGCCGCCATGACCGATTCACTCATGCGGACGAAGGCGTGAGCTCGCGCTGTTCGCCTGGTCGGAGCCTTCTCTGAAACGTCCACCATACGCGGTGTTCCGGCGGAATCGAAATGGGAAAGCTTCTCTTCGGTGGACAAGCTACTTCCAGAGTAGCGGTAAAAACTCTCCCGCAATCCATTCTTCGCGGTTAGCATAGGCAATCAGAAAGGCGTTCGCGCGTGCGACCGCTGGCATATCGCTCGAACCGTGCCATTTCACAGGAGTCAATTCCCCATCTTTTGTCACGCTCGCGGGCAAAATGCGAGTGAGCCCTTTCTTCTGGCGATACGGCTCTGTCAAGCGACCGTAGGAAAGGGGCAGTTCACTTCGTATCTGACCGCTTAACAAATCGAGCGCAGCACGAGCGAAGAGTTCAAAAGTCACCATCGTGGAAACGGGATTACCGGGCAGTCCGAAGAAGGGCGTGTTGCGGCATTCACCGAAAACGACCGGAGCGCCGGGTTGTATCTGCGCGCGGTCAAAGTGAATCACCGCCCCTAGCGTGGCAAAAACCTCCTCCACAAAATCGAACTTGCCGGCGGAAACACCGCCCGATAACAACAGCAGATCGGCGGTGAGGCCCTGCTCAATATGCTTCCGCGTGTCGTCCCTGTCGTCGCGAGCGACTCCGAGGATTTTAGGAATGCCCCCCGCGCGCGTTACTTGCGCAGCCAAACAGTACGCATTGGAATTTCGTATCTGATGCGGCTCGGGCACATCGCCGATGGGAATCAGTTCGTCACCAGTGGCCAGAATGGCTATCACCGGTTTTGCAAAGACGTTTACTAACGGATATCCGCAGGTTGCCAGTTGCGCGATATGGCTTGGGTCGAGACGCGTCCCCGCTTCAATCAATACCGAGCCCACTTTCGCCTCCTCGCCGCGGCGAGACACAAATGTTCCGGGCTGCACCGCTTCGTGCAAAATGGAATTGCCTTCCCGGCGAGTATGTTCCAACATGATCACAGTGTCCGCGCCCCGCGGAACAGGAGCACCGGTCATAATTTCAGCGGCCGTTGCGACGTCTAGATCCACCAGACCATCTCCCGCGCGAATCATCTTTGCCACCGGGATGGGACCGGGCAGGTCAAGCGCTCGCACGGCAAAACCGTCGCGCACCGAACGGTCCAGTGGAGGATAATCGCGGTCCGCCGTCAGGTCTTGAGCAAGAACGCGTCCGAGCGCGGCCTCAAGCGAAACGTTCTCTTCAGATGGGCGCCGGTAAGATTGGCGCAAAACCGATGAGCGGGCGTCTTCGAAGCTAACAGTCACCGAGCCATTCTAAGATAGCCGTATGCGTCGTACCTTCTGGATTGCGGCACTCGGAACATTGATGACCATGCCGCTTCGGGCGGTGGAGAGTCCTCGAAAAGTTTTTCCCTATGCCTATACGCAAGAGGATTTGCCGAACGGGTTGCGCCTTGTCACCATCCCCACGGATTATCCGAACATCGTATCCCTGTTTATTGTTGTGCAAGCCGGGTCGCGCAATGAAGTGGAGCCTGGCAAAAGCGGGTTCGCACATCTCTTCGAACACCTGATGTTTCGTGGCACCAAAACCACGCCAACCGATGTCTATCAATCTGCCATCAGCACTGCCGGCGCTTCCCAAAACGCGTTCACAACAGACGATTACACGGCATTTCATACCACCTTCTCGAAAGAAGACTTGCCTCGAATTCTCGCGCTCGAGGCTGACCGGTTTCAACACTTGGAATATTCGCCTGCCGCCTTCAAAACAGAGACCCTCGCTGTACTTGGCGAATACAACAAGAACAGCGCTAATCCGCTCTCGAAGATGACGGAGACCTTACGCGCCCGGGCCTTTCAGGAGCACACCTACAGGCATACCACCATGGGGTTCCTGAAAGACATCCAGGACTTCCCAAACGAATACGACTACAGCCGCCAGTTCTTCGATCGGTATTACCGGCCTGAGTACACAACGCTTGTAGTGGCAGGAGACATCGTGCCGAAGCAAGTCCGCGCGCTGGTGGACCAAGGTTGGGGCGCTTGGAAGCGTGGCAGCTACAAAGCGACTATCGCTGCTGAACCGCCGCAGGAAGGTCCGCGGTCCGCCGAAGTGAAGTGGCCCACTTCCACGTTGCCTTGGGTCTTAGTTGCGTTCCGCACTCCTGCCTTCAGCACGGCGACCAGCGATACGGCCGCGCTCGATGCGCTTTCCGCGCTTGCGTTCTCACCCAGCAGCGAACTTTACCAGCGCCTGGTGATTCAAGATCAGAAAGTGGATGCATTCGCAGCTAACAATAGCGATCGTGTCGATCCTTATCTGTTCTTAGTCTTTGCGCGCGTGAAACAACAAGCGGACGTGGATTTCGTCGATCGGCAAATTTTGTCAACGGTAAAGCTATTCGCCGAGCAACCAGTCGATTCGAACAAACTGGAACGTGTGAAAAATAATCTGCGATACCAGTTTGCACTGCGTTTGAATAATAGCGAAGCGATTGCGCAGACCGCCGCAGCTTATGTTGCTCTTACCCGCACGCCTGAAACCATCAATCGAATCTTCGACGCTTACGCTGCTTTGACCCCGGCCGATGTACAGCGGGTTGCGAAACAATACCTGACGGAGCGCAACAGGACCACTGTTTTGCTGACAGGAGCAGCGAATTGAAGACTTTCGCGGTTTTACTCACGCTTTGCCATGTTGCACAGGCTTACCCGTCCGCTGTAACGCTGCCCGGAAAAAGCCCGCTGATTACATTTCGTTTTGTATTCCTCACCGGCTCTGCGCAAGATCCCGCAGATAAGCCTGGTCTTGCCAACCTGACTTGTGAAACTCTTTCGGGCGGGGGATCGAAAAGCTTGACGTATAAGCAGATTGTGGATGCTCTGTTTCCCATGGCTGTCTCGATTGAAAGCTACACAGACAAACAGATGATGACGTTCACAGCCGAGACCCATGTGGACAACCTTGAGAAATTCTACGGAATTTTTAGAGACATGCTCCTGGAGCCGGGGTGGCGGGAAGAAGACTTCCAACGCGTCAAGGACGATCAGATTAACGCGCTAAAAGTAAATTTGCGAGGCAACAACGACGAGGAGTTGGCAAAGGAAGAACTTTATAGCTTGATTTATGCCGGCCATCCTTACGGGCATGAAAACCTGGGCACAGTTTCTTCGCTTGAAAAAATTACGCTCAATGACGTGAAAGCTTTTTACAAAGCCAATCTCGCAAAAAGCAACCTGATTATTGGCTTGGCCGGGGGATACCCAAATGGCTTCGTTTCGCGCGTGGAAAAAGACTTCGGTGTCCTTCCGACGACTTCTGCCGCCATGCCGGATCTGCCAACTCCTCGCGCTCTCGATGGCAGTGCGTTGACTATCATTCAGAAGGACACTCGCTCCGTTGCGTATTCGCTCGGCTTCCCAATTGAGGTGAAACGCGGCGATCCGGATTTTCCCGCGCTGCTGGTGATGCAGTCTTATTTCGGGCAGCACCGCTCTGGAGGACGGCTCTATCAACGAATGCGCGAACTCCGCGGCCTGAACTATGGCGACTACGATTACATCGAATACTTCCCGGCGGGAATGTTTACGTTTGAGCCGTCTCCAAATTTGGCTCGCCGGCAACAGATTTTCCAGATCTGGATTAGGCCGGTGGAGCCCCCAACCGCCGCTTTCGCGCTTCGACTGGGCATGTTTGAACTTGACAATCTGGTGAAGAATGGATTGTCCGAGGAAAGTTTCCAGCGAACGCGCAGCTTTATTAGCAAATACATCAATATTCTGACGAAAACAAAAAGCAGCGAATTGGGCTATGCCATCGATAGCGAGTTTTACGGAATGGGCGAATACAACGCCACCATCAAGCAGGCGCTTGCAAAACTAACGCGCGATGATGTAAACGCCGCTATCCGGAAATATCTGCACACCGAGAATGTGCAGATCGTCGCGGTGGCGAAAGACGCGGAAGGTCTCAAAAAGCAGTTGGTAAATACCGACCCAACACCGATGACCTATAACTCACCCAAGCCGGACGATGTACTGGCCGAGGATAAAATCGTGGAGCGCTGGGACCTGAAGCTGAAGAACGTTTCCATCATTCCGGTCGCGCAGGTATTTCAGTAACAACAAGCGCCTTCCAATTTCCTTCCGTTTGAACTTCGGATGCAACGAATGGTACTTCGTCGTGAAGCTCGAGCCCGCTGAGAATCGCGGTTCCGCCCAACTTCAAAACACGAGGAATCTCCGGCCGTAAGGCTGTAATTGCCTCGGGACTGATATTCGCTACAACCAGATCGGCAACCTGAGATCGAATTGAGTCTGCGGAACCGGTAAACGAGGGGATGCCGTGCTCGGCCGCAATCGCCGATGCGCCATGATCGATGTCGCATCCAAATACCGCCGTTGCTCCCAGCATTCTGGCAGCTTCTGAAAGAATTCCTGTGCCGGTCCCGATATCAATTACAACGATACCTGGCCGAACAAAGCGCTCCAAGAGCATGAGACAAAGCCGTGTTGTCTCATGCTTGCCGGTGCCAAATGCTAGTCCATTATTCACGTTGATGCGGAAACGACCCGGCGGGGTTGGGTCGTCTCGCCAATGCGGAACGAGAAAGAATCGCTCACCGACGTTTTGAGGCTCAAGACTCTTTTGCGCTTCCGTTACCCAATCCCGGTCGTCCGCAGGTTCAGGAGAGCCACCGAAACGTTCAGCGCACATGCCGGCGTCCTCCGCGCTTTCGAAGAACGCGCGGACTGCCGTATCACTAATTTCGTTTAACCCACAGCACCCGGAATCGAACAGTTCCGCGATTAGCAGATCACGACCGGCTTGCGGCGATTCCAGATCGAGGGAGAACATAGAAGTTCGAATGAAACTTTCCGGGATTTACGCCGCCGTGGCGACTCCGTTCGACCACCTGGGCAATCTCTACACAGCTAAGGTACAGCACAACGTGGAGAAATGGAACCAAACCGCGCTAGCGGGCTACGTTGTGGGAACGGAGTGGGGTGAGGGACCGCTGATGCGCTTTGAGGAGCGCGTGGAACTTTGGCGCATGGTGCGTGAGTCCGCCGCGCAAGGCCGGGAACTGATTGCCGATATTACAGCAGAAGGTGTGGCGGAGAGTGTAGCGTTAGCTTCGGAAGCAGCGAATGTCGGCTATAGCGCGGTAGTTTGTTCCATGCCGGTGCGCTATCCGGGCGCAGCTCCTCTCTATGCGCGAGCGGTCGCCGACCGGTCGTCCCTGCCCGTAATTCCTCGCGGAGAGAAAATCGACCACCCGAATATCCCGGCCGTGCTTGTGGATGGTGTTGCCGGCGCGGGAGAGATCACGTCGCGGGCGGATTGTGTGTGGGAATCGCTGCAAGCGGGAGCATCGGGCGCGATGATCGGCTTTGCCAGCGCCAATCCTTACGCCGCAATTCTAATCTGGGAAGCGTTTCGAATGCGTGAGGAAGAAGCCGGACTCGATTGGCAGGCGCGTGTTACGGACTGGCCCGGAGTGCCGGAATTAAAGTCTGCAATGGATAAGAACGGATATTACGGCGGTGTGCCGCGTTTGCCGTTACACGCGACTACGCGCTGATTATTGCGCCTTTGCAAACGTGCTGCCCGGCTTCCAATGCGGTCTCTCTTTTGCGTCGGCTAAGGTCTCCACTAGCTTTGCGAAAAAATCATTGAACTTTGCCGCAGCAGAGGGCACCCACGGTTAATCCAGGTCGTCAGCCGGGCTGTGGTAACGGTCGGCGTACCATTTGCGGTAGGTCGCTTCTTCCGGGCTTCCCGGTTCATAGCCGAAGATGAAGCCAACAGCCGGAACTCCAACATTCATGAAGTTGATGTGATCGGAGCGCCGCAGCAGGTTACGCTGCGGTTCGGGATCCGGCTGAATGCGAATGTCCATGCTGGCGGCAACCTGCTTCACCGTGTCGCCCAAAGTCGATTCATTGAGCGCAAGGGTGGTCAATAGTTTGAGCGGGAAGATCGGACGCAGTTGGTCAAGATTGATATTCGCCACCAGGTTTCCGTTCGGAACGGTGGGATGTTTCACGTAATAACGCGAGCCGAGGAGCCCTTTCTCTTCTCCCGTGACAACGACGAATAAAATCGATCTCGTCAATTTCTTGCCTGAGGCTTTTAGTCTCTCGGCGAAATCAATGAGCGTCGCCACATAAGCCGCATCGTCGAAGGCGCCGTTATAGATGGCGTCGCCCTGATTCGGCGTGCCGACGCCGTATCCATCCAAATGGGCGGACAAGACAATCGTTTCCGGGCTCGTTCCGGGGAGCATGGCTAAAATGTTGTCCGATTCTATGTCTTCAGAATCCACTCGAATTTTCCCGCGTAAAGTTAGCGGTATTGCAAAGTGTGGAAGCGGTTTGCCGGCTGTGCGTAGCTCTAGCAGTTCACGATACGTATGCCCGGAACCGGTGAAAAGCATCTCGGCTTCAGCGGGGTTGAACCGGCACGAGATTCCCGAAGATCCAACGTTCGGCGACTCCTCACCTTGCAACTTCACTGACGCGGCATACGCAACCGGCCACCGCGGGGGCTCGGGACCGCCCGTAGCATCGATTGTGAGCACACCCAGCGCTCCCGGTTGCGGTTCCGCTCTGGGAGGCCGGCCGACCTGCACAACGATCTTTCCTTTTGGATCCAGACCCGCCGTGTCGCCGTCCGGACCTGCAAATATCAGACCGGCCGAAACGGTTTGCGGCATCCCCGCTCCTACTCCGCAGGTGATCTGGCGATACAACTGAAGCGGGCGGACCGCGTTAGCCGAATCCACTAATTCGAGTGCCGTTCGCGAGCTATCGATTTTGTATCGATGCATTGGCACCGGTTGGAAGTAGCCATGTTCGCCGGCAGGCTTCAAACCTGCGCGCTCAAACTGCGCCGCCACGTATTCGGCTGCCTTCTGGTATTCGGGCGATCCCGTGTCGCGGCCCTTCATCGCATCGTTTCCAAGCGCCTGAACATGACGCCACCAGTTGCGAGTTGCCGCGTCCGGTTCTGTTGCATTCAGGGATTGACATAGCAGTAGAGCCGAGAGCGCGGTGAATTTGCACATGAGTTGAGCCTCAGGGTAGCAAAGCCAAGACTGCTTCGGTGACTTGGGCCGTAGTTGCACTCCCGCCCAAGTCAGGCGTGTGGTTTCCAGGATCTCGCAACACCATTGCAATGGCTTCGTTTAGACGTTTCGCTTCCACAGTCAAACCGAGGTGCTCCAGCATTTGACCGCCAGAGAAGAATGTGGCGAGCGGATTCACTACGCCCTTTCCAGCAATATCTGGCGCGCTTCCGTGCACCGGTTCGAACATGGACGGACCGCTTCGCGTCGGATCCAGATTGGCGCTTGGCGCGAGCCCCATGCTACCCACCAGAATCGCGGAGATATCGCTCAAGATATCGCCAAACAAGTTGGAAGCAACCACAACGTCAAACGACTCCGGTCTTCGGATAAAGTTCATAGCCGCGGCGTCAATCAGCAGGGATTCTGTCGAGACGTCAGGATACTCCTCCGCTATGGCGGCGAATGCGCGATCCCATAACACCATGGAGAATCCCTGAGCGTTCGATTTGGTGATGGACGCAACTTGCTTTTTACCATTTCGTCTACGTGCCAGTTCGAAGGCGAAACGAATGATCCGATCACATCCGCGACGTGTGAAAACACTGGTTTGGACCGCGACCTCATCCGGCTGATGCTGGTAAACGAACCCGCCAATCTGCGCGTACTCTCCTTCCGTGTTTTCACGCACCACAACCAGATCAATGGGTTCGTTTTTACGAAGAGCAAGCGGCGATCGCACGCCCGGGAACAACACTGCCGGACGAACATTCGCAAATTGATCAAAGCGGCGGCGAATGGGTAATAGCAAGCCGTTCAACGTAATGTGATCGGGGATCTTCGGATGCCCGACAGCGCCGAGAAATATCGAGTCGAACGGAGCCAGTACTTCCAAGAAGTTTTCCGGTGCCATGCGCCCCTGCTCGAAGTAGTAGTCGGAACCCCAAGGCAGGTCTGTCCATTCGATGTGGGCCAACCGGTCCAGCAAACGTTTGCCTGCGGGAAGCACTTCCTGCCCGACCCCGTCTCCCGCAATGGCGGCAATTTTGAAGTGAGTCACTGTTGTTTACTATAGGGGTTGACACCTTTTTCCCTCACGGGCAAGCGCGCCCTGGTCGCCGGTGCAAGCCGCGGCATTGGACTGGCAATCGCAAAAGCCATCGCGGAAGCGGGAGCCCGCACCATTCTGGCCGCCCGCAGTGAGTCAGCGCTGGAGAAACAAGCCCAAGCGCTGAACGAATCGGGGCTCTCTGCAAGTTGTATCCGTCTCGATTTTTGCGACCGGGACTCAATCCGCAAATGTGCCGACCAAGTGGGACACGTGGATATTCTGGTCAACGTGGCCGGCACGAATGTCCGGCGTCGATTCGAGCAATACACGAAGGAAGAGTACGACCATATTCTGCAAACCAACCTGCACGGCATTGTGGAACTGACGCAGCTTGTAGGCGCGAAGATGATTGCGGCCGGCAAAGGCGGAAAGGTCATTCATATCGGCAGCTTAATGAGTGTGCTTGGTGTGCCCTACTTAAGCGTGTACGCCATCACCAAAGCCGCTTTAGGAGGGCTGACCAAAACTACCGCCGCGGAGTGGGGACGCTATAACATCCAAGTAAATTGTATTGCACCTGGCTTTATCCTGACTGACCTAAACCGCGATATGTGGCAGGCGCCGGAAATGTCGCAATGGCTGGCGGGCGTGCAGGCAAATCCGAAAATGGGTTCTCCCGAAGATATCGCCCCGCTTGCGGTCCTATTGGCCGGCAAGGGATCGGATTACATTACCGGACAGATTATCGCGGTGGATGGCGGTTACACCACGACGGCCGTATGGCCTTTTAATCCGCCAGCGGCGACGTGACCCGCCGCGAATTATCATCGCTTCTCACCGCGCCGTTTGCGGCGTCGTTACTCCGGGGCCAAGGTGCAGAGTTTATCTGTCCGATGGACCCAGATGTGCGCTCAAATAAAGCAGGTCGCTGCCCCCGCTGCGGCATGAAGCTGGTGGAACACGCAGTGGACTTCCACGAATACCCCGTTCATTTCACTTTCAACCCACCTACGATTCCCTCCGGAGTTCCGCTTCAAATCGGGATAAATGTCCCGGGCGTAAGTGACTTTGAAGTCATGCACGAAAAACAGTTACACCTGTTCATCGTCTCCGCGGATCTGACTTACTTCGCGCATGAACATCCAGTCAGACAAGGAACGGGTTTCACGCACTCCACAGTATTGCCGCGCGAGGGAGTCTATAAGATTGCAGCCGATTTCTACCCGCGTAACGGCTTGCCACAGATTGGCGAAACACTGGTCGGCACGGCGGGATGGAACGGCAGCCTACAGAGCGCGACTACCAGACTGCAGCCTGATCTAAATCCAAAACAGGGGCCGAATTTGCGAGCCGCGCTGCGCATGGAAAAAGCTCTCCCTGGCCTGAAAACTCTATTGTTCTTTGAGTTGGACCCGGTGGAGGGATTAGAACAGTTCCTCGGCGCGTGGGCCCACATGCTGATTGTAAGCGAAGACCTGATCGATACCATTCACGAGCATCCGTCAATTGCAGACGGTGGCAAGATAGTACAATTTGACATCTATTTTCCGCGCCCCACTAACTACCGGATTTGGGTACAATTTCAGCGCAAAAGCGTAGTTAACACCCTAGGCTTCACCGTTCCTGTTCAGGCTCTCTAGTATATTTCAGTTGATTAATTAAAACTTGGCGTGTACCCTTCAACAATGAAGCGAACACTACTCTACCTCGCCAGCGTGATAACTATTGCTGGTGGCGGACTAGCAAATGCCGCAATGATCAGCCTGGATACAGCAGGAGCGGATCCCGATCTTACGTCCCCCACCTTTAGTTTTCAGACTGGGCCGGATGGGACTTTTTTCGGAACCTATACCAATAGAAGTAACCCGCCGGTAGATTTTACTTCGTTGACGCTCACGGCTCAATTTACCCCGGACTTCTACTTCATGGCTGGCGGCCCTCTACGAGGTGGTTCGTCTTGCGACGGAGGAGACTACTTCGCCCGGTGCTCCGTCTCGTTCGAAAACGACATTACAACGCTGGTCTTCTCATTTTTCGGGATTGATGACACCCATCCAGGCTTACCTTATCTCACTCAATTCCCTGTTTCCGCTAATGCGTTTCAATCGAATCAAATCGTGGGAGCCACCGCGACTGTGGTGACTGCTGCTGCCACTCCGGAACCCGGCGCATTTGGTTTGGCCGCGGCAGGTTTGATTTTAGGTGCCTTTCTTGTACGCAGAAAGGAGCTTTATAAAATCGGGATTCGTACGTAGGGTTCGCAAGGCATAGTCGTTTGCCGCAACACGCGGAGGATAGCCGCTATCAAAGCTCTTCTTCAATGCAAGAAGAGCTTGCGGATCTTTTCCTGCTAAGTGCAGAATTACTCCTTCGTTATACATGACACCGTTATCGTTTGCGTCGATCGCCCGAGCCCGGTCGATGAACCTCATTGCCTGATCCGGTTCACCCTTTTCCGCATAGAAAAGCGCCAGGCTGCTGAGCGTGCTGGCGTCCTTCGAATTCAGCTTCCACGCCATGAATGCGAGGTCGATGGCTTTCTGGTAGGCGGCGGACGCTTTATCGTTTGCTCCCAACGCGCTATAACCGTCACCCAAATCACCGAAGTATAGGTAGTTTTTCGGCGCCAGGCGCGCTGCTTCCTCAAACAGACGAACGGCTTCCTGAGCATTGCCGGAGTAGAGCAACACTACACCAAGATTCTGATAGTTCTGCGCGGACTTCTCCAGTTCCAATGCTTTCTTCAGGTACGGCGTACACTCCGTCCACTTGCCTTGAATGTAGTAAAGCCCACCGACATTGTTATAACCACCCGCATAATCCGGTTGAAGTTGAATTACCTTCTTGAAAGCAGCGATTGCGGCATCGGTATTGCCGAATGTGTTTTCCGCAAGCCCAATCGCATTAAAATTCGCGAAAGAGTACGGATTGATCGCGGCCGCGCGTTTTGTATTTAGTAGAGCCTGATCTTTGTTTTTGGCACGTGTGTAGGCAGTGCCCAATCGGCGGTACGCTTCGTCGGAACTCGGCGCAAGCTCCACAGCGCGGTTAAATTCCGATATCGCTTCGGTGGTCTTGCCGGTAAGCAGATAACCGCTCCCCATCACAAGATGCACGTCGGGAAGGTCTTTATCGAGTGAAATCGCTTGCTGGGCAGCGCCTAACCCTTTCTCGCTCCATTGAGGATCTTTCGTACTCCGATAAAGCCCAAAACAAGCTTCCGCAATCCCGGCATACGCTCGCGCAAAACGCTGGTCGCGCGAAGTCGCCTGCTCAAACAAGTCGAGCGCGGATTTGTAATTTTCCGCCGTCGCCTTCCCTCGAAGCAAGCTGCGCCCACGCATGTAGAGATCGTACGCACCGCTATCCTCGGTCGCGCGAGTTGCA
>JAVHMZ010037460.1:0-12454 GCA_034782995.1 Amazona versicolor | reverse complement strand
ATTTTCTCTTTCGATTCGCCCAGGGAGGGCACATTGAAGCCGGCGGAAACTCTGAAGAAATCGTCGGGATTGTTCATGCTATTCCAATCCGGAACGCCTTCTCCCAGGGAAAAGATCAGTTTGAAGACGTCCTGAAGTTCTTTGCGGAAAAATTCGGTGTAAATTTCTACCTCTCCATCGTATTCAGTAAGGACCTGTATGTACTTGTCGTCGATCACAACAACGCGCGCAAAGTGCACCAGTTGAGATTTCGCCAATGCGGCGTCGATTGCGTTTTGCGCCATCGTCGCGAAGTTTTTCTTTAAATTTTGGAGCGCAGCCAGCGAAGCGGGGTCTTGCTTCAACGGCAAAGTCATGTTCAGAGTGTGTGGCATGCGGAGATCATACACGCGTTTCGCAAAATATGTCCAGGGATTTTATTGAGCAGCGATTCCAGGCGACAGGCAGTCGTAGCCGCCGTGTAAGTATATTTCAGAGTGGTATTCGAAGATTGCTGAATCGGGACCGAGCGAGAGTTGCGCCGAGTGGCATTGCGTATCGCAAAACGCCGGCGAATCTGGAAGCGCGAAGTGGATTGCGGCGCCACGCCAAAGCTTTTCACCTCTGGGCGCTGGGAGTGGGAGCAGTCATCTCAGGCGACTTTTTCGGTTGGAACCTTGGATTGCCGGCGGGCGGATTCGGGGGGTTGGCGGCCGCTCTGATCGTCATGACCGTGCTTTATATTTGCCTGTGCTCCAGTTTGGCGGAGATGTCGCCCGCGCTTCCTCACGCGGGCGGCGCTTATTCCTTCGCGCGGACCGCGATGGGGCCCTGGTGCGGTTATCTTACCGGACTCGCCGAAAATATCGAGTATATTTTCACGCCGGCCGTGATTGTCGTCGGGATGGGCGGCTACCTGGGAGCAATCTTCGGCACACCGGCGTCCTGGACTCCGCTTTGGTGGCTGGCATGTTACTCGCTTTTTATTGTTTTGAATATCTTGGGAGTGGAGATCGCCCTCAATGTCTCGATAGCGATCACGCTATGCGCCCTCTTCGTTCTTGCCGTGTTCTCCATCGCGGCCATTCCTCATTTTGATCTCGACCGTTGGGCGCTGGAAGGAAAGGGTTGGCTTCCTCATGGCGTCCCCGGCATCTTCCAGTCGCTGCCGTTCGCCCTTTGGGTGTATCTCGGAATCGAACAGTTACCTTTGGCCGCGGAGGAAGCTCACGAACCGGCTACGAGTCTTCCGCTGAGTATTTTCTGTTCCCTGGCCACGCTTGTTCTTTTTGCTTTCGTTACGGTGACCCTCAATACGGGTATGGCTCCAGGCGCTTCCGCGGTAGGCCGGTCGAATGAGCCGTTATTTCTCGGATTCCGCACAATCTTTGGGAACGGCTTGCAGGCGAAGATTCTTGCTTTGGTTGCATGCACGGGGCTCGCCGCCAGTTTTCACGGGATAATTTACGCCTACGGCCGTCAGATCTATTCGCTCTCCCGGGCGGGCTATTTCCCTTACTGGCTATCGGTAACTCATCCGGAACGCCGCACGCCGCATCGTGCGCTGATCGCGGGCGGCGTGCTTGGATTCTTGGCTGCGTTGCTGATCTACTACTTGCCCCAGAAGAGCCCGGTCGCCGGTGTTCTATTGAATATGGCGGTCTTCGGCGCAGTGCTCGCGTATGTCTTCCAGATGCTCTCGTTCGTGTTCCTTCGGTTGCGCTATCCGTCGTTGACGCGTCCGTTTGCCAGTCCCCTCGGCATTCCCGGCGCTATCGTGGCGATCGGCATTGCTTCGATGACGGCGGGCGCACTTTTCGCCAACCCGGAATACCGGCCCGGAGCGTGGGGCATGGTGGTGTGGTTTGCGAGCGGATTCTTGTACTTCGCGATTTACTCCCGCAAGCGGCTCATTCTTTCTCCGGAAGAGACATTTGCTCTCGAGCAGCAGCGGATCGTATCCTGATGGGTTACCGCTCCGTACTTGGCAGCCGCGTGTACCAATTTGAGGATCCGCGGACGCTTCTGGCCAAAGCTACCCCGGAGCGCTCCGGCGACCAACTCGCCGGATTGGCCGCCACCAGTTTCGAAGAGCGCGTCGCGGCTCAGATGGCCCTGGCGGATCTACCACTGAAAGAGTTTCTGGCTGTTCAGGTCATCCCGTATGAGACCGATGAAGTTACCCGGCTGATCTGCGACAAGCACGACTCCGAAGCTTTTGCTCCGGTAGCTCACTTAACGGTGGGCGAGTTTCGGGAGTGGCTACTGCATAAACAGGTCACCGGCGAGATATTAGGGCGAGTCGCGCCCGGACTTACTCCGGAAATGGCTGCGGCGGTGTCAAAACTGATGCGTCAACAGGATTTAGTCAAGGTCGCGGCGAAGGTGCGCGTGGTAACCCGCTTCCGTACCACGGTCGGACTTACGGGGCGGCTTTCCACCCGGCTGCAGCCGAATCACCCGACGGATGACATCCAGGCAATTACCGCCAGCATCATAGACGGACTTCTGCTGGGCAGCGGAGACGCGGTGATCGGCATTAACCCAGCGTCAGACGATCCCGGGGTCGTGCGGGAACTCCTGGATTTGATCGAAGCATTTCGAGAGCGTTTCCAAATCCCCGCGCAGAGCTGTGTTTTGGCTCACGTGACAACGCAAATGGATGCCATCGCCGCGGGCGCGCCGGTAGATCTGGTCTTTCAATCGATTGGAGGCACGGAAAAGACAAACGCCTCATTCGGTGTAAATCTCTCGCTGTTGCGGGAGGCGCATGAAGCGGCTCTGGAGCTGCATCGTGGAACGGTTGGCCAGAATGTAATGTACTTCGAGACGGGCCAGGGCAGTTCTCTTTCGGCGAACGCTCACGGCGGTGTCGATCAGCAGACATGCGAGGCCCGCGCTTACGCGGTAGCGCGCCACTTTCAACCCATGCTGGTGAACTCCGTGGTGGGCTTTATCGGGCCCGAGTATCTGTACAACGGCAAACAGATCCTGCGGGCTGCACTGGAAGATCATTTTTGCGGCAAATTGCTGGGACTTCCCATGGGATGTGACATTTGCTATACCAATCACGCGGACGCGGACGACGACGACATGGATGCTGTCCTGACCATGCTTGGCGCGGCGGGCGTGAACTACATTATGGGCGTGCCAGGGTCCGACGACATCATGTTGAATTACCAGAGCAGTTCGTTTCACGACGCATTGTATTTACGCTCGCTGCTCGGGTTGCGACCCGCGCCGGAGTTTGAAGCTTGGTTGGAGCGGCAGATGCCGGCTCTGCCGGAGATGGCAGCTTTGCTCGGTCCATGATGGATCTCCGGAGCTATACACAAGCACGCGTGAGCCTGGGAGCGGCGGGCGATAGCCTCCCCACCGCGCCATTGCTGGCCTTGCGCTTGGCGCAGGCACAGGCCAGGGACGCCGTGCGGATTACTTTCGACACGGGCACGCTTTCGAGAGAAATGGCTGCGCGGGGATGGCCATTTCTTCTTGTGGAAAGCGCGGCTGCGGCGCGGGAAGAGTACTTGCGCCGGCCGGACCTGGGCCGCCGGATAGCAGAGGGTTGCACAGAGCCGCTACGGCGTTGCGCACGGCCGCAGAAGGTCCTGTTTGCCATCAGCGATGGATTGTCCGCGCCCGCGGCGGAACGGCACGCTGCTCCGCTGCTGGAGCACGTTTTTGCCATGCTTTCCCACGCTCCGGCAGAGGATCGCCCGCTGATCATCGTGAAGGGAGGCCGCGTCGGAATTTCGGACGCAATCGGGGAAGAGCTTCCCGCGGATGCCATTGCTTTGCTTATAGGGGAGCGTCCGGGCTTAAGTTCGCCGGACAGCCTTGGCGTGTATCTCACGTGGCGCCCGCGACTGGGGAGAACCGATGCGGAACGCAACTGCGTTTCGAACATTCACGGGGCGGGCCTTTCGTATGAGAGGGCGGCAAGTAAGGTCGTATTTCTCCTGAGGGAAATGCGCCGCCTTGAATCGAGCGGCGTTTCTCTGAAAGACACTTCCTCGCTGGAACCGCCACTGCTGAGCGACGGTTCTAGTCCGGAAGGCGTCCCGGATCGCTCATTCACTCCGGTTCCGGGCGTACCGGGATAGTAGTGAGAATTTCAAGATCCTTTCGGACCTCAGCCCACTGTTTCCGATTACGTTTGGTTGAGATAGGGGCGTCCGGGTCGGAGTAATAGCGGAGGATATCCTGCTTAAGCCCAGCAGGAACCGGCTGCGTCGAATCGCGAGTTACTTGGGCGAGGAGCTTGGCATAGGTTTCGTCGGTGAGAACGTAACCGCCGGGAAGGACTCGCTCTCCCGTGTCGAGATCGCGATTCGGCACGATGCCATCGGGGAGAGCGCTCTGATTTCCAACCGCAGGGGCGCGCGCCGCGAGTTTCTCAATCGCACGACCAAGCGCCTCGGTAGACCGGTTCACGCTCTCGATGTAGCGCTTCTCCGTGTCGACAGTCGGGCCCTTAATCGAAAGCATCGCAATCGGGCCAATTTTGGGCAGAATGACGATCAAGCCGGCTAGGAGATAGGTGCGCGCGGAGGGACCCCTGCGGTAGCGATACCACTCACCTTCCCGGTCGAGCTGAGCGATTCTCGTCCGATATAAGTCAAGCTCCGGACCGGGCAAATCGTCTGGGAATCCACGGCGATGGAGAAGCACCTCTCCGTAGGCGAACGAGGGCAGGAAGCTGCGCACGCCAAAACGGTAGGTCCGCACAGCGGCGCGATACTTCCCCAGAATATTGCGGATGTGGAATCCGTAGGTCTCGTAGAAGGCGGCGCGGAGCTGAACCCGGGGTACCCGCAAACCGATATCGCGAAGATAAGCGGCCGGCGGCAGGCGCTTTTTCGCAATCTGATCGACATCGAACGCGAATTCCACCCGTCCGTGAGCGCTTTTTCCCTGGGCGTAGCTCACGGAAGGACCGAATTTGGCACGCAGCTTCGGAAACTCGTCAGCCACGGACGGGTTCGTGGCTTGAGAGTGACCGATGGAATCGCCGATGTAATGGGAGAGCGCGCCGGTGGCGAAAGCAAGCTCGTCGGCCGTGCGAGCATTGCGAAACAGACTAAGGACGAAGTCCCCGGATCTTACGTAGTGAGTCAGGTTCGAAAAAAATACATCGCCGAAAGGATAATAGCCAAGATCTTGGATCGCGCAGCCTCCATAAGCGTACGAGTGAGACCTCCTCAACTGCTCGGACGTAAGTGAGGGAAACCGGCGAAGTAGTATCGGGACGATGACCGGCTTCCACGAAAGATCGATGAGCTGCTCATGAGTCAAGACGGAGTAAGCCTCGGCCGTTGGCAAGAGCGAGTGCGACACAAGCAGAACCAGGACGGCGACGCGCCCTCGTATCTGGGAATTGGACAGTCCCGGGATAATTATTCCCATGCGAGAAACAGGTGCTTCATTCAGAGTAATTCGGATCTAGATTGGATTCCGCCTAGCGGTAACCCAGGCGATCGCTTTCGGTCCTTGCTTCGATGAACGGCCCGAGATCGGGATCCGCGCCTTTCCACTCAGTTAGGAAAGCCTGATACGCCTTGTGCGCTCCCGCGCGATCGTGGGCCGCATTCAGCGCGCGCGCGATCCCGAGTTGAGCGAGTGAATAAAGAATGGAAGGAACGTACTGACCGCGATGGTCCCGAATCTTTTGGAATTCCGCCGCCGATTCCGCGCTTTTGCGGAGCTGCAGATAGGCTTCTCCCCGGAGATACTGCGGCCAGAAGAAGGCGGAAGCCTCGTAGCTCTGGGCGGGCGCGAGGGATTCGAGGGCGCCGGCGGGGTCGCCGCGCTGCAGTCGGGCCGCAGCTCGAATCACGGGTAACCAGACGCCATTCACGAGGGTGCTTTTTGGATAGTCGCGGCCTAACTCGTCCGAGAGCCCACCCGCATTTACGGTTTCGCCACATAGCGTCAATGCGAGAGACAGGCGTGAAAGCGAGACCTGATCCCGGTTGAGCGCCAGCGCCCGCCGGACCAATCCGTCTGCGTCCGTGCACCGGCTGAGCGTGGCGGCGCGCAGGGCAGCTTCGGAAGCATATGCCGCGGCCACTTCGTTCGCAGCGCCATCCGCTGCCCGCCGCGCGTAGTCCAGGGAGCGGCGGTATTGGCCCAGTGACGCAGCCGCCTCGGACTGCCATTCGAGTGCCTGATAACCGCCTGCCGCTCGCGCTTCCTTCTCCATGCCCGGGACGTCACGACCGATTGAGGCCAGCCGGAACAGGCCGTGGTGAATGGCTGTGTCACCGAGGCTTCGCTCGATCGCTCGATGGAAGACGGCGGCTGCTTCCGAATAGTTGCCGTCGCGAAACAGATGCAAGCCCAGATTCGCATAGCGGTTTGCGGAATGAGGATCCAGTTGCATGGCGATACGGCTCTCTGAGACTGCGTTCCCGAGTTGTCCCGTGTCCGCATAGACGATGGACAAGTTATTGTGCGCGGTTGGGTCGCGCGGGTAGATCCGGGTGTAAATCTTTAACGCTTCGATCTGTTTGTCCAGCTCTCCCGTGACATATTCGAAGTAATAAGAGCTCAACAGGAGCCTTTCGCGCTCGCTCACCCGGTCGCTCAGGGCGTAGGCCTTCCGAGCGAATTCTCTGGCCAGCGTGCGCTGGCGCTGGTTGCGATAAATGGACGCGAGCCCGGCATAAGCGTACGCGAAATCGGGATCCAGTTCCGTGGCCCTCCGGAAGAACGATGCAGCATCCTGCCAGCCGCCATGCCGCCGTTCGCGATCGCCCAGCGAATAGGCCTTTAATGCCTCGAGCGAAGGAGTGGTGACTTCGAGGAGCGCGTCGTACTTTCGAAGGGACCCAATCGACTCGCCGAGCCTGGCGCGCAACCGGGATGCGGCTTGCGATAGAGCTTTCAAAACCTCTTCTTTGCGGTCCGCTTCCACCTGATCCCGCGCCAGCATCTGGCCGGTGTGACCGTCCAGCGCCTCGAGACTGATAACATAATGCGTCCCAAGGGAAGCGATGGACCCAGCGATCAGCGCTTTAGCGCCCAGGCGCTCGCAGACCTGACGCGCCATTTCCCGCGTGACCCGCTGGTCAGACGGCCGGGCCATGAAGCGGAGAGTCTCCTGCACCCGGGCGTCGGGCAGGATGTTGAGGAACGGGCTCTGCTCGAGTTGGACAGCTAAGCCCTGCCTAAGAGCCTCGTCAAAAACAGGCTCTCCCGTCCGGTTGTCGAAATCGGCCAGCACCACTGTATCTTCCTGCCGGAGCGCCGCGCGGCCGAACGAATTCCACACCACCCCGCCCGCGGCCAAGAGCAACGATGCAGCCAGCAACCCGCCGCGCACCAGCCATGGCCTGTGGCGAGCCGAGGGGTCAGCGGATCGGTGGAGGACTTCAGAGTTGCCCTGCTCCACCGCCTGCTCGTCTAAGACCGCAGCCTGTGCGAGGGGTGCATCGCTACCGGGCGCCGTTCGAACTTCTGCTACAAAACGGTAACCGCGCCCGGGAACGGTGACGATATAACGATGCTGGTCGGGACTTTCGCCCAGCGCTTTTCGCAGTGTAGAAACGTTCTTCGCAAGTCCCACCTCCTCCACGATGTTGCCGGCCCAGACCTCGCGCATCAGCTCGTCTTTTTCGAGCACTCGTCCACCGCTGCCGACCATGAAAAGCAAGGTGTCGAACACCTTAGGAGTGAGGGCGATGACGTTTCCGTCCTTCAAAAGCAATCGCCGCGCCGGGTCTACGCGGAAATCCCCAAACTCGTACAAGTGATTGACAGGATTCAGCATGCCGTCACCGGGAAGGATTTTTCAAGAAAAGTAAGAGGGCGCGTAAAGACTTTTTATGAGTCCCGGAGCCATCCTTGCCGCTTGGGAGCCATTTTACAGCCATTAGCGTGAAGGTCCAAGCCGGGGCTTCCTATGGAATGCGGCCATGGCCAACAAACGGGAGCTTAAATGAATATCGAAAAGACGGGAAATTTCTCAATCGGGAGGGCGGCATCCCTTGCGGGCATGTGTGCTCTTGTACTTTCTATCGGAAGTGGCACGACAGCATGGGCGCAAACGACCTCGGTGTGTTCTGTTCCGTGCTCGGACTGGATGCACGAGTTAAAGCCTCAGATCGGCAACTTTCCTCTTAACCTTCTCGCCATCCCCGGGACACACGATAGCGGGACGTACTCGCTCGATCCCGGCTCGGCGCCCTCCGTCGATTCTTTTTTGTACCCGCTCGAGAACACGGTCAAGTCGGCGGTGACGGGCGCAATCAACAATCTCGGTCTGCCATCTAGTTTGGCGGACTTTGTAGTCGGTTTCACCAATACCAGCATCCAGACAATTGCCAACCAGATTGTTTATCCATGGGCGGTGGCTCAAAACCCGAGCCATTCCCTGACTGTGCAGCTCAATGCCGGCATCCGGTATTTCGACATCCGGCCGTGCATGGATTCGACCGGCGTGTTTCGGGTCTGTCACTCGTTGTATGGGGCGCCTATTTCAAACCTGCTGGCGCAAGTGAGAGTTTTCAGCGTTCAACATCCGGATGAGATCATCATCCTCGATTTCAACCACATCAGCGATCACCAAATAACTGGTCTGGATAGCTACCGCCTCGGCGGAGAGATCCTGGGCCTGCTGACGTATCACAGCCCGTCGGACATGCTGATCCCTTCCAAACTGTCGCCCGCCGCGACGCTCAACCAGATTTGGAACTACTCGCCAACAGCGCGGATTGTCGTTCTTTACGACGATGCCCTCGAGGTGAATAATGTCTCGGGAGGCCTTTTCTGGTTGGGACAGGATACGCCCGGAACTACCATTCACTCTCCGTGGCCGGCGCAGGACACGGCGGCTGCCCAGTTAGAAAAGGAGAAAGCGATACTGGCCTGCCGCTGCAACCCAACGACGCCAGGCGGCGAATCTTACGATACTCTCTTTGTACTGCAAACGAATCCGACCCCCGACCTTCCGGTCTTTGGAGGAGCTCTGATCAATTCGCTGAAGGCGAGCTTATCGAAGGTCGGGTTTTTCGGTATTTCGGCCTGTTCTCTCGTGTGCCCGGCTCTCGATAACCTCAGGACGTCCCAAGGCTGGCAAGTGGATCCGCCGCCGGATCTGCGCGCCCTCGCCGATCAAGCCAACGGAAACAACGATGTGGGCGCGTTTAACTACCCGCTGGTTGTCCAGACACTCATGAACCCGCCTGCCGGACTTGCCTTCCCGCCCCGGAACCTGGTGAACATTGTGCAGGCGGACTGGTTCGATGAGCAAACCAAGTCTGGAGCCGTAGGCAGAAACCCTTCTGAATTCGTGGAATGGATGATCCGGCTCAATGTGCCCCCTCAAACGACTCTTTTTGTCGGTGCTCCGCAGTATTCGGCCGCAAACAAGCAAGTATTTGTTACCAGCCAGACTCCATTTACAGTCAGCGCAACCGACAAATACTGGACGATCAAGGAGCTCGATTACAGCTACGGTCATTACGGGAATACCATCGCGGGATCGTCCGGCGGATTCACGCTGGGCAATGCAACCGTGCCGCAAGCCGACGGAACATACACGGTCACGACCTCCGCTTTGGACAATGTGCACCTGACAAGCACTCCGAACACGCTAACAGCTACTTTGGACAATACTCCGCCGGTGATCGCCATCTCGACACCAGCCAACGGCGCCACCTACGCGCAGGGGGGCAGCAACACGCTGCTGAGTTACGGCTTAAGCGATGGATCTGGTTCGGGCCTAAAGTCAGTGACTGGTCCGCTTCTCGACGGTAAACCCGCGCCCGCGAACGGCCAGCCATTTCTACGTGGGCTTGCGGTGGGTACGCATACGTTTACCTATGGTCCGGCGACCGATAACGTCGGCAACGTATCACCGGCCCAGACCATTACGTTTACCGTAATTGGCAATTAAGGCCTCGCGGCGGCGCCTTCGGGATTCCGGAGGCGCGGGCGCCCTAAAACAAAGGTCCGCCCCGCCATCGTGATCGCGAGCGATACTTACCTTGTCGAGCGGCCGGATGTTCTTCTCGGCATTGTGACCACGAAACTTCCAAGGACTGCCGCTTCGGCGCAAAGTGCGTTCGCAAAGCTTTCGCAATTCGATCGCGCCGTTTCCCGGCATCGCCAGAGTTACGCTCTCCTGAATTGGGCGGCCGTGCTTCGACGTCCGTCACAGTCTTCGACCCGGTAATAAATACTTAATATACCCAGCGGCCGCTCGGGGCAAGCGGTTTACTTAGTCGCCGTAACGGTTTTTTGTGGTCGTTCACTATCGACCATGAGACCGCTTCTCGTTGCCGCCATCCTGCTTCTCGCGGGTCTACTGGCCGCTCAAACCAACGCGGTCGACACATTGAAACCTCAGCCGTTTCAACGTCCGGAAGCGTGCCTTCCTTGTCACCAGCGCCAGTACGATGAACTTCGCACCGCCGTGAAGTCCGGGTATCGCAACGTGAGTCCGCTCATGAACGGTTTGGAAGCAGCCTCGAATTTTCTCAATGGAGGACTGCTGCGTCCTGTTTACGGCGACAGCACCAAGACCGCGAATGACGGCACTGCGCTGCGAAGCAACATGTTCAGCACGAAGAGCTTCACGAACGCGCGCCAGGTGCAGGCGGGCTTCTGTTTCAGTTGTCACAACCCTCACGTGGAACTAAACGGCGAGAATCCCGCGAAGCGCGAGGTGCCCGAGCTTGCGGGCGTGTTGGACCAATTCCGCCCCGACCAGTTGCGGCCCTTGCGCGATTACCACATGGTCGATGTGAACGGCACGCAGGTGCTGCCGTCGAGCATTGGCGGCGGCGCGCCGGCGGGCGCCCAACCCTCGTTAGGGGCCGCGGGAATCACCTGCGAGCTTTGCCATAACGTGACGGCTCCCGACCTGAACCGCAGCTTTCAAAGCGACGGGTTTGCGAACATGAGCCTCGCACTGAGTTCCTCCATCGATAAAGTCGGGCCATTTCTCTTTCCTATTACTCCGAAGGGCGGCTTCCACGTCGCCAGCCGCGATCAGAAGCGGATCGACTTTCTGCGCAGCCCGGCTCTGTGCAACAGTTGCCACGACGTTCGGGTTCCTGGCGTGTCGTTGACTCAGGAGGAGCACAATCTGAATCCCGGCGGCGAAAGCGTCACCTATTTCCGATTGGAAAACCTGAGCACGGAATGGCAAACGGGTGCTTACAACAGTACGGCCAATCCTTTCGGCAAAGTGGTCCGCTGCCAGGATTGCCACATGTCCTCGTTCCCGTTTTCCGGCAGTTCGACGTATCAGGCCGGCGACATGACGATTACGAGTCCTACTCCGGGCGTGTTTCCGACCGATTACGCCGCGGTTCCAGGAGTCTCCACAGAGGGTGATTACCCATTACAGAAACGCCCCGTTGTTACTCACCATTTCACCGGCGTCGACGTGCCGCTTGTGAAAAATGACGAGCTCAGCGCTCGCTTAGGAGCCAACTACCCCGATCCGCACGCGGAAGGGACCGATTCGCACGGCATTCCGAAGGGACTAGCGACACGGCGGGAAGAGCTGCTGAAAGCGGCCGTTCGTTTGAGTCTTTCGAAGTCCGACGCTACTGCGACAGTGGAGCAACCGCTTACCATCCGGGCCGAGGCAGTCTCGCTCACCGGTCATTGTTTTCCGGCTGGATTTTCGCAGGAACGTACCGCCTATATCGAGCTCACTGTAAAGGACGACAACGGGTTCCTCCTCTATCAATCCGGGTACCAGGTGGACAAAGCCCATCCCGAAACCGGCGAGATGCAGGTAGATGGCAACCTCAACGATGAGGATCTGGAACACGCGCAAGCGATTGTCAATCCCGGGCGTGTGGTCACTCCGTATCAGCCGGGATCGGCGAATAATGGGCACACCAATCAGTTGTTCGAGTCAGGTCCCGATTCAGGGCCGGAGTCGCGAGTGTACGCAGGAAGAGCGCAAGGGCTGGTCCTGTTCCGCAATGAACTCACCCACATTTTCATGCCGGGAGAGAAGCTGGGGCGAAAGGGCTCGAATGGCGAAGAGATCGTTGTCGACCGGCCGCACTTTGAGGAAACGTTCAGCGCAAGCTTCGCGAACTCGGTCGATAATTACCGGTCGCTCGCGCCGCTCAAGCCCACAACGTACGACTATCAAGTGCAACTGCCTTCGCGAGAGGATCAGGTGGCGCTTGGAATCCAAATCAAGGGCCCGCTGCATGTTCATGCGCAGGTGAATTTCGAACACTTCCCGCCGCTCTTCCTGCGCTTCCTGGCGCGGGCGACCGGGCCGGACGGTCCGGCGGGACATGATCTGCAATTGCTGAATGAGAAGACCATCGATGATTTTCTGGTCAACATCAAGGCCATTGCTCAAGCTGACTTCACCATCCAATTGGAGGAGCCGAGATGATCAAGCTACTCGCTCTGTTGGCATTCTGCAACTGCTGGTTAAGCGCGCAGACCTTCCAAAGCGCCAACCCGTTCTACCCCAAGCGCAATCCCTTCTATT
>JAVHMZ010037353.1:0-12466 GCA_034782995.1 Amazona versicolor | reverse complement strand
GCTGTCCTCGACAAGTAGAATTTTAAGATTTTTCATGGGCGACGGCACTCTTGAGAGGCATTCGTGCACGTATGGTGCCAACCCAAGGGCAGCCTGTAACTAGTTGCAGCGAAACATTCTCCCCGCTCTGCCGATCACCAAGGACGTAAGAATGCAACGTTTCGTATCCACATCATGAAAAATTGTACTTGCTCGCCCTTCGCGGGAGTTCCGGTACGTTGACACCCCTCTAAGCTCCTTATTATCATTGACATTGCGCTATCCTTC
Source organism: Amazona versicolor (assembly GCA_034782995.1). Taxonomy (NCBI): domain Eukaryota; kingdom Metazoa; phylum Chordata; class Aves; order Psittaciformes; family Psittacidae; genus Amazona; species Amazona versicolor. The sequence continues at coordinate 12,199 of JAVHMZ010037353.1, read as the reverse complement.
GAGACAGAACACTGAGGTTGGCACGCGAGGGCCTCGGGAGGGTTTTTGATCAAGCTCGACATCATCAATGAAGTTGTGAACCGGACCGGAATCACCAAAACCAAGGCCGAGATGGCTGTCGAAACCGTCTTCGAAACCATGAAGAAAGCCTTGACTGAGGGCGATCGTATCGAGCTCAGAGGGTTCGGCATTTTTAACGTACGTCCGCGGAAAACGGGGATCGGCCGCAATCCCCGCACCGGTGCCGAGGTCGCTATTCCTCCCGGGAAAGCCGTTCGTTTCAAGCCTGGTAAAGAGCTGCAAACTCTTTAGGGCAGAGATTCTGTGTTGGAGGCCGAATTTGCCAGCCCGAGAAGCCGGACTGGAGCAACGCTCTCGTTTCAATTGCCGCGCCTCTGGTGGCTGAACACGTCATTATTCCTGACAACTTTGCTGACGACCACCGCCTTTGGATCGGCCGTCGTCCATGGCTTTCGCGCCGGACGTCCTCTGAGCCTGGAAGATGTCGTATCCGGGTATGAGCGTCTCCTTTACCTTCGTCCCGGGCTCTGGGAAGGCCTCGAGTTTTCACTCCCGCTGTTAACGATTCTCCTCGCCCACGAGCTGGGCCATTTCCTCGAATGCCGGCGCAGAAAAGTGGATGCGAGCTGGCCCTACTTTCTGCCTTCGCCGTCGCTTTTCGGAACGGTCGGAGCATTCATTCGTATCCGTTCCCCGATTTACACCAGGACAGCGCTCTTCGATATCGGCATCGGCGGTCCGATTGCCGGATTCGCCGTGCTGCTTCCGCTATTGGTCGCTGGAGTCGCGCTTTCGAAAGTCACGGCCGGTCCGCCGTCGAGTGACGCACTGGTTTTCGGTTCGCCGCTAGCGCTGCAATTGATGATCAAAGTTTTTCTCCCCGGCCTCGGGCCCGGGCAGGTCGTGCTGCATCCGCTCGCTCTGGCAGCTTGGGCGGGATTGTTCGCCACGGCCTTGAACCTGATTCCCATCGGCCAACTCGACGGCGGTCACATCGTCTATGCACTGGCGGGAGCGCGCTGGCATCGCATCGTTAGCCTCACCTTCATTGCGCTTCTCCTGCTGGCCGGATTTCTATATTGGCCCTGGTGGGTTTGGGGGACGCTGATGTTCTTTTTCAAGCGGCACCATCCGCTCGTCTACGACCGGGCGCCCCTTCCCCAATCGAGATTCCTTCTGAGCGTTCTGGCGCTCGCAATGCTGCTATTATCGGCTGCGGTCGTTCCCGTGCGGACGCTCTGAGCAGCCGAAAGATGAAAATCTCCGCGACCATCATCACCTTCAACGAGGAAAGAAACATCGCGAGAGTGCTCGAGAGCCTTCGCTGCTGCGATGAAATTCTCGTGCTCGACAGCGGATCGAATGACCGTACGGCCGAAATCGCCGAGAAACTCGGAGCGCGGGTCGTGGAAGCCTCCTGGCACGGTTATGCCGCGCAGAAAAACATCGCGGCGGAACTCGCCGCCAACGACTGGATCCTGGCGCTCGATGCCGACGAGAGCCTCAGCGAAGCGCTCGAAGCAGAGATCTGGCAAATTAAAAAGACCGGGCCCAAATTCGATGGCTACACAGTCCCGCGGCTAGCCCAATATCTAGGCCGTTGGATTCTTCATAGCGGCTGGTATCCCGATCGCAAAGTCCGTCTCTTCAACAGGAGGAAAGCCAATTGGGTGGGAGAGTTCGTCCACGAATCCGTGAAAGTGCAGGGATCGGTAGGCCACCTCGAATCCAATCTGCTTCACTTCACCTGTCAGTCACTTTCCGAACATCTGCGCAGCATGGACCGCTACACGACCCTCGCGGCTCAGGGCATCGTCAGTGAACGGGAGGAGGTCCCGCTTTCGCGGCTGCTCATTAATCCGCCTTGGACGTTCTTGAAAACCTATGTTCTGCAGCGGGGATTTTTGGACGGCAGCGAAGGGCTCGCGATCGCCTACATGGCGGCGTTTTACAACTTCGTCAAATACATGAAGGCGCGAGCGATGCTGCCCGGCCGAAAACCGTAGGTGCGGATCCTACACGTCGATACCGGACGAGAGATGCGTGGTGGCCAAAGACAGGTGCTGCTGCTGCTGCGAGGTCTGCGGGATGCCGGTCATTCGTTGAAACTGCTTGCGCGACACGGCGCGCCGCTCTTCGTCAAGGCTTCACAAGATGGCTTCGAAGTCGTGCCGGCAAATTCCAAAAGTGTTTGGAGCGAGTCACGCCGGGCGGACATCCTGCACGCGCACGATGCGCATTCCCATACGTTGGCGGCCCTTGCCTGCAAGCGGCCGTTCGTCGTCTCCCGCCGGGTGGCCTTCGGGCCGCAGTCAGGCTTGCTTTCGCGATGGAAGTACCGCAGAGCAGCGCGCTACCTGGCAGTTTCTGATTTTGTCCGAAAGCAACTGCTGGCGACGGCGGTTCCAGATGGCTTGATAGACATCGTTGGAGACGCCGTGGACCCTTTGCCGAACGAACTCGCTTTCTCGCCATCCGGGAAGGTTGTTGCACTTCAATCCGATGACCCACACAAAGGCAAGGACATCGTACAGGCTGCCGCTAAACTGGCGCACGTTCCGGTCATCTACTCGTCGGACTTGGAGCGAGACCTGCCGGGCGCAAACCTTTTTCTTTATGCAACTCGATCCGAGGGCCTGGGATCGGCCGCACTGTTGGCCATGAGCCTGGGCGTCCCGGTGATTGCCAGCCGCGTGGGCGGCCTGCCCGAGGCCGTAGGACCGGATGCCGGAATTCTGGTTGACAACGACCCGCCCTCATTTGCCGAAGCGATCGAGACTGTGCTGAGCCAGCCCGAAACCGCCAAGCACATGGGCAAGGCCGGTCGCCGCCGAGTGCGCGAGAATTTCAGCCGCGAGATGCTCCTCGAGCGCACCTTGAGCTCCTATGCGAGGGCGCTTGCTCATTGAGTTCCTTTTCTTCTTGTTTGGATTGCTGTTCGGCAGCTTTCTGAACGTTTGTATTTACCGGATCCCGCGTGATCTATCCGTCGTAACCCCGCGCTCCTTCTGTCCGCATTGCGGCCATCCCGTAAGATGGTTCGACAACATACCCTTGTTGAGCTTCCTGCTTCTCAAGGGGAGATGCCGGGACTGCGGCGCACGCCTCGGATGGCGTTACCCAGCCGTTGAGCTGACTACGGCCATTCTCTTTGCGGCGGCTGTGCACCACTTTGAAGTGGGTCCATTAACACTGAAATGGATTGCCTTCGGCTGCGCATTGACTGTCCTGTTCTGGACAGATCTAAATGAACGTATTCTGCCTAACGAAATAACGTTGGGAGGGCTGGCGGTTGGGTTCGTTTCCTCATTTCTCATCCCTGTTCCCGGCAGTCTCGGCGAGTTCGTTTGGCAAAATGGCCCCCGATGGCTGGCTTCGTTCCTCAATTCTCTGTTTGGGGCGCTATTGCTCGGCGGAACGATTTGGGCTGTCGGCGTAATTTGGGAAAAGCTGCTGAAGCGGTCGGCTCTCGGACAAGGCGACATCAAATTGCTCGCGGCGATTGGCTCATTTCTTGGTCCGGAGCAAGGCGTTGCCGCGATGCTGATCGCGAGCCTCGGCGGCGCGCTGATTGGCACAGTGTTTTTGTTATGGACGCGCCACGATCCGCGATCCTACCCGCTGCCGTTCGGTTCCTTCGCCTGCATTGGGGCTATTCTGGTTCCGTTTATGACCCTTCCGGCAAGCTGATGACCTCTCTTTGGTTTCCCGGGACCGAGAACACCATTCTGGTAGCGACATCCCGGGTTCATCACGTCAAAAACTTCCCTGGTCCTCTGTCCATTAAGACCGTGACCGGAGGACGTGTCGCTTGGAAGACAGGCAACCGGAACATTTGGGTCGATCAATCGTCCTTTCTCGTGCTCAACGATGGCGAGCCCTATTCGATGGCGATCGAGTCGCCCGAGCCAGTAAGTACCTTTTGCGTGTTCTTTCAGAAGGGCTTTGTCGAATCTTTACGCGAAAGTCTCGACGGTAGAGAGCTTTACAGTGTGCCATCATCCCTCCACCCGCGGAGCGCTGAGATCGCCGGGAAAATGGCGAGGCTGAGAGCGCATGTTTTAAATCACTCTCCGGCCATTCAGCTCGACGAGTGTTATGTCGACTTGGCAGCCGAGCTTCTGCTTCACAACAAGGATACGGCGCGGCGGATACGACGCATTCCCGCCATGGGCGCCGCCACACGAGAAGAGCTGTTCGTCCGGGTGGCCAGGGGACGGGAGTTTCTCCACGCCGAAGCGTGCCGGAAGGTGACGCTCGCCGAAGCGGCGCGGGCTGCCTGCCTTTCGCCGTACCACTTCCACCGTACTTTCACAAAGCTCTTCGGCACCACGCCAAGCCGGTATTTGAGCAATCTGAAATTGCAGGAAGCGGCGCGCCTGCTAACCCGAGGCTACACAGTAACGGGCGCCTGCTTCGCGGTCGGCTTCGAGAGCCTCTCGTCATTCAGCGTGTCATTCAGCAAGCGTTTCGGAACGCAACCGGCGAACTTTCGCAAGCGAAATTAGCAAGCTGGAAGAAGCGCGCGCCAGCGGCGACTGGTTAGAAAAGATAAATGAGAATTGTTTGTTTACTCTTCAGCACCGTTCTAGCTTTTGCATCCGTAGCCGTCCAGCTTCGCGGTGAGGAAGCATTCCGTTTGAAAAGAGTGGGCTACGTTATGCTCGGCGTTGCGGACATACAACGCTCGCTTGCCTTTTATCACGGCAAGCTAGGATTGCCAGTCACAAGCCAGGCGAATGATTTGGCATTTTTCGACGGCGAAACGATTTCAGTAGTTGTCAGCACTGAAATTGGGAAGGAACCTGGAGCCGGCGAACTGGTTTTTGCAGTGGAATCGGTCGAACAGGCATACCAGGCGCTCGTCAGCGTTGGGATACAGTTCCAAGCAAAACCGCATGCGCTAAATGAAAAATCATGGGCCGCTAGTACCCGCGATCCCGACGGGCACATTGTTTCGATATTCGGCCCAAAATAGCCGCGAATTACCGTAAGAACTCCGAGGCTTTTGCACCATCCCGAAGCAAGACCCTGCTGTACCATAGAGCCTGAACTCTATGAAGGAGCTCCTGCAAGCGCTGTCGCCGGAGGACCGGGACTGGCGAGTCGCTACGCGATTGGATCCGAAGCGTTTACCCGCGCATGTGGCGATTATCATGGACGGGAACGGACGCTGGGCCAGGCAGCGAAATTATCCGCGCATTTTGGGCCATAAGGCAGGGGTGCAAACCGTGCGAACGGTGGTGGAAACGTGCGCGCAACTCGGTTTAGAAGCGCTCACGTTATACGCCTTTTCGGTCGAGAATTGGAAGCGTCCGCGCCATGAAATCGAAGGTTTGTGGAGATTGCTGCGCGTGTATCTCAAGCGCGAGCTTCCGAATTTAATGCAGAACGACATTCAATTAGTGGCCATAGGCCGGTTGGAATCACTCCCGACGCCGGTACAAGATGAACTGCAGATGGTGATTGATCGAACGGCCGCGAACCGTGGCATGCGTTTGAACTTGGCCATCAATTACGGCGGCCGCACGGAGTTAGTGGATGCCGTGAATACGATGATTGAGAACGCCAAGCTGGAAGGAAATCTGGAAGCGCTGGAAATTACCGAAGAGGCGATTTCAGCACATCTCTACACGGCGGGAGTAAAAGACCCGGACTTGTTAATCCGCACTTCGGGAGAGATGCGCATCAGCAATTTTCTTTTGTGGCAAATTGCTTACGCGGAGTTATACGTTACGGAGAAGCTGTGGCCGGATTTTACGCGAACCGATTTGTTGGAAGCAATCTTCGATTACCAAAACCGTGAGCGTCGCTTCGGTGGCTTGGCGCGCAGTTCGCCTCAGTCTTTGGACATTTCTCCGTTTCTTCTTGATGACGAAGTTCTCGAACTGCCCTGATCGAGAATGAATGGTTGAATGAATCGCCTGCTGACAGGCGCGGGCCTTGTGGCCGTGGCTCTGTTTCTGATCTTCATCGCGCCGGACGCGATCTTTCTGCTGGCAGCGATCACGATGAGCGCACTTTGTTACCGGGAGTTCGCGGGCCTAGCCGTTGCGCACGGGATCCGCAACCCTGGCGTGGGCGGGCTGATTGCCGGTCTGGCTTTGATTTTGGGGCCATATCTCGGACATTCGATGGCAGGTACGTTGGCGGGCATCAGCTTCTTGACGATTTTGCTGCTGGTTGCCGCCTTACGATTCGACGATTTGAGAGCGATCCTGCCACAAGTTTCGGCAGCGCTTTTCGGAGCGATATATACGTTTGCTCCCTGGCGATTCTCGATCGATCTCCGGCACGTGAGCGTTCACCTGCTGTTCTTCGCATTGTCGTTGAGCTGGGTAGGAGACACATCAGCCTATTACGCAGGAAGACTGTGGGGACGGCATAAACTAGCGCCGGCGATCAGCCCGGCGAAGAGCTGGGAAGGATTCGTAGCGTCGATCGCGGGGTCGACTCTGTTCGGCATTCTATATCTTCACTTTTTTCTACCCGGACTGGCTTCTTGGCAGGTGAGCTTACTGGCAGTGGCCGGGAACATCGCCGGCCAAATCGGCGATTTAGCCGAATCGGCGATGAAGCGCGGCGCGGGAGTGAAGGATAGCGGAACCTTGCTGCCGGGACATGGCGGAATGCTTGATCGGGTCGACTCCAGTTTGTTTGCGTTGCCGGTTGTGTATATGATTTATGGGTTGTTGCGAGTCGGGGGATGAACGTTGCCACCTCGTAAGCACCTCAAGAAAAGCGCAAAAGCTCCTGACGTTCACGGCCTTGCGTCTTCAGTATTGTCATTTCTCTAACTATCCTCAATTCAGGAGAATGTTATGCCCAGTTCCAGAGTTATTCTGCCGGGGAGTGATAAAGCAGCGGCTGCTGACGCCGAAATACTCGGCCCTGCGGAGTCATCCGAACAAACCTATGTGACCGTCGTTCTCCGGCGGAAGTCAGAACCCCTTTCAATCACCAAAGACGGAACGCCCATGTCGCACGCGGAATATGCTTCAGCACATGGGGCTAGCCCCAGCGACTTCCTTGCTGTTCGAGACTTTGCGCGGGAGTACAATCTGAATCCCCAAAACGAAAATGCGGCCAGCCGTACGATTGAGCTGCACGGCACTGTCGGCGATCTGAGCCGCGCCTTCGGCGTCACGCTCGAGAGGGCCAGGATCAAAGACCAGATTCATCGAGTGCGCCAGGGTGTCGTGACCATCCCCGAAGATTTAGCGGGAAAGATACTGGGCGTTCTCGGATTGGATAATCGGCCGGCGGTCAAGCCGCATTTCATTAAGATCGATCTCGACAAGGTGAGGGCGTCTGCCGTGGCAAATGCCCTGACTCCGCTCGCGATTGCCAGCCTCTATGACTTTCCCGCCAATTTGGACGGAACCGGCCAGACCATCGCCATTCTTGAACTTGACGGCGGCTTCCTGCAATCCGACTTGGACAGTTACTTTAACGGGCTGGGGCTTCCGGTGCCCACTGTCGACGCGGTCCTGTTGGATGGCCAGACAAACCAGGTCAACAAACATCTGCCCGATCATCCTGAACTCAACGCCGATGGCGAAGTGGCGCTCGATATCGAAGTAGCGGGAGCGATTGCTCCCAAGGCAAAGCAGATTGTCTACTTCGCGCAAAATACCGATCAAAGCTTCCTTAAAGCCTTGAACACAGCCATTCATGCCACGCCACAGCCGATCGCAGTCTCCATTAGTTGGGGCGGTCCGGAAACCGGGCCGACCGGCTTTACCGACCAGACCAAAGTTGCGTTCGAACAGTCCTTACAAGACGCGGCCAATCTGGGCATTCCGGTGTGCGCGGCTGCGGGCGACAACGGCTCGTTTGATGGAACATCGGGTCTGATGGTGGAGTTCCCTGCCTCGGCTCCGCATGCGCTCGGCTGCGGTGGCACCAAGTTGCTCGCTGCCGGAGGCGCTATTTCGAGCGAGGTGGTTTGGAATTCCCTTGTGCCTGATCCTAACACCGGCGGGACCGTTCGCATTGGCACGGGTGGCGGTGTCAGCCAATTCTTCGCTAAACCTTCTTACCAATTTTCAGCGATGGTGCCCGCTCCTCCGGGTGGCGGCAGCGGCGGGCGTGGCGTACCCGATGTCTTCGGTGACGCTGACCCCGAAACCGGTTACAAAATTCGTGTCAAAGGTGTCGACACCGTGGTTGGCGGCACCAGTGCGGTTGCGCCGCTGTGGGCGGGACTGATCGCTCGCTTCGGCCAGAGCATCCAGGGGCCGGTGGGATTTCTGAATCCCAAGCTGTATGGGGGCAACCTGCCCACCACATGTTTCCGCGACATTATTGAGGGCGATAACGACAGTGGAGGTCAGGGCGGGCCGTATCAAGCGGCAACCGGTTGGGATCCTTGCACCGGACTAGGTTCTCCCAAATGGACTCCGCTACTTCAAGCGCTAGGCGCGGCTACTCCAACTCCCACGCCTACTCCAACGCCGACACCTACGCCTGCACCCACTCCTACTCCCGATTCGGGCAGTACCGGCACATCCGGGGCGTTCGACTTTGGGTCGTTGCCACCAGCTGTGCCAGCTCCGGCCCCTATACCTCCCGTTGCGGGGCAGCCGGCGCCAGCCGAACCATTGTCATCACTCAGGGGCGGAGGCAATGCGGTAGCGCTCGTCGGCGTGATGGGACTTGTAGCAATCGTGGGCATGGTCGCAGCGAGCGGCATCGTGGCCACGGTTGCCATCAGCAAGGACGAGCCGTGATCAGTTCTGACGCCCTCTTGAGCGCTCACGTGGAGGGCTCTCACGGCTTAACGTCGTACAACACGCCCGTGTACTAATAACGAATCAGGATCCTCGATGCGCTCCTATCGGGACAAACCGCGTATCAGTGTTGTCATTCCGGTGCGCAACGAAGGACGGCTTCTGGCCGCGACCGTATCCTCCATCATCGAGGGACGATCATGGCCGTTCCCGCTCGAGATCGTCGTTGTTGACGATGCCTCTTCTGACGGATGCTGTCATTCTCTGCCGCCGAGTTCTGCTGCAAAAGGCATAGAGATTTGCGTCGTGCGCTTGCCCAGATGGTCGGGCATTCCATTCGCCCGAAACGCTGGCGCACGCGTCGCCAAGAGTGATCTGTTGTTTATGACTGATGCCAATGTTCGCTTCCCGAGGCATTGGGACCAGTTCCTTTGGCCGCATCTCAGTCCAAATCGTGTTCTGTGCGCCACCATTGCCGATCAGGCTTCGTCTTTCCGCGGATATGGCGGGACTCTGCAAATTCTCTCGATGGGTTTCGCCTGGTTGAGGAACGCAGGAATATACGGCAACTGCGTTCCGCTCACACCATGCAGCGCCACGATCCTACCGGCGGAGCTGTTCCGGCGTAGCGGCGGTTACGATACCGCGATGCCCGTCTATGGAGCGGCGGAGCCGGAGTTCAGCGTACGTTTGTGGCTGAGTGGCGCCGAGATTATCTCCCTTCCCCATTTGGTTCTCGAGCACCGCTTCAGACCTCCCGATGAACGCCGTCCTTTCCTGGATGCGATTCGGCCGGTCCTGGTAGCCAATTTCATCCGCTTCGGGCTGCTGTACCTGAGTGGTCCTCAGATCACTCAAATGCTTCGTTATTATCAAAAGCTTTATCCGTCCATCTTCTCCCATTGCTTAGGTAGCGCTTGGAATGGCGACGTTTGGCATCGCCGCACTTTGCTGAGTTACAGCTTGGTCCATCCATTTTCGTCGTTTGTGAAACGTTTCGATCTGTGAGTTGAGGCGAGTAAACAATCATGAGAGCTGAACCAAGCGTAACTGCTTCGATTCCGTACTATCGCGGCAAACGCTACATACGCCGTGCAGTGGCTAGCCTGCTGCGGCAGACGCACGGGGATCTTCGCATTGTGGTTGTAAACGATGCGGATCCTGACCCCCCTTGGGATGAGCTTGGCGACTTTGACGACCCCCGGCTCATTCGCTTCAGCTTGACTCGCAATCACGGCGGCCCGTTTTTCGCCAATGCAGTGGTGCTCGAGGCATTTCGCTCACCCTGGTTTATGGTGCAGGAACAGGACGATTGGAGCGCGCCGGAGCGGGCTGCCCACCTTTTGCAAGCGGCCAGCCTAAGTCATGCCGACTTTGCGTTATCGGCACAGTTCTTCCATCAGGAGCGCCCCGATGGCTCGTCGACGTTTGGCGGCATCAAATGGAGACACACCGGCCGCTCAGTCTGCCCCGTGTGTGCTAAGAGGAAAATCTGCCAGCGATGTTTTGTTGATTTTGAGCTGACCGGCGAATATCGTTATCGCGCTCCCCATACCGGCCTGTTTCGGTCTCAGGCACTGCGCTCGATGGGCGGCTATTACGCAGGTCTCCACCTGCACTTCGATTCTCTGCTGATGAACTTGCTTCTGATGACTGGGCGTGTTTCTCACACACCGATTCCGCTATACCATCGCGTGCTGCGAGCCGATTCACTGACGTCATCAAAGGCCTCGGGCTTTGGTTCGTCCGCTTCGGATCGCGAAACCCGCATTGTTCACGAAATGTACCGCCAAGCATTCGCCAACTATCAGCGTTATCTCGCAGGCGATCTTTCGAGTGTCGGCTTAGCTGAACACATTCGCCAGAGCTGCCAAGCGAATGTTTCTCCCTTCGAATGGCAAGAACTGAAATACGAAGCGGCGCGCCTACGGGCTTACGCTTCAGAACGGCAGCGGGCGCGTGCGGCCGTCGAAGGATGATGGAAGAACGCGTCACGGTGTCGATCGCCTGTTACCAGGCGAAGCGTTACTTGCGACGCGCAGTCGAAAGTCTCCTGCGTCAGACATACCGCAATCTGCTCGTGGTCGTAATCAACGACGGCGATCCCGATGTTCCCTGGGAAGCCTTGTCCGGTATCGATGATCGGCGCGTAGTCCGTTTCGACTTACAACGTAATCACGGGCCTTACTTCGCTCACCAAGTTGTTTTAAGCGCTGCGCCGAATGAGCTTTTTCTTATTCAGGACGCCGATGACTGGAGCACTCAGGACCGGGTCGGTACGCTCCTCGAAACGATGGAGCACGATCGCTCGGAGATGGCGTTTTCCGCCTGGAACCAATTCCGCCAACGTCCTGATGGCACGCTTCAACCAGCGGGCATTCGTTGGCGGCGGCGCACCGCGGCCGACGGCGCGGCATCACTCGAAAAAGGCTCGCAGCTCCCGAGAGAGCGCTTCCTGTTTGACCCCGAGCTGACAGAAGTGTTCCTCAACCGGGCCAGTCATCAGGCGCTGTTTCGCGCATGCGCTCTGCGACGCATAGGTGGCTACTACGCCGGTTTCCGAATGAACTACGACACGCTTCTCACCAATCTGCTACTTATGAGCTGCAAAGTGTCGTTCGTCGAGCGCCCACTCTACTGCTGCCTGCTGCGCACTGATTCGTTGAGCAACTCCGCCCAAACGGGCCGCTTCTCTCAAGTAAGATTCGAGACACGCGCTCAGCAAACGGAGCTGTATCGCCAGGCGCTGCACCTACACAGCCTGTGGTTAGAAAGCCAAGTTACGTCAAGCGAATTACTGCGGCGTATACGGCGAATGGTTCATGCCCGTATCAGCCGGGAGGATCATGCCGAGTTGCGCGCCCAAAGCGCACGCTTGCGCGCACTGCTGGTTTGAGCGCTGCAGCAAGCTGCATATCGACTTTAGCCGCACGCGCCGGTCACTAAGCAATCCGAAAAGGATTTTTCTTTGAAAATTCTTTTCGGTTGTTAACTGCGAACGCTCTTGTGCGCCTTCTGTGTTCCATGTTAGTATCGGGGCCAAACTGAATCCTGGTAAGAGGTGCGACAGTGAATTGGCCGACTAAGCGGTTTTTCAAGTGCTTAATCTTACTCGGATTTTGTATCGTTCCTTCTGTACTCGTAGGCTCGACAGTAACGATTGATTTCGAAGATCTTCCGGATAGCACTTTTGTCATTGCGCAATATAGCGGTATAACGTTTTCGAATGCCCAAGTTTTGACAGCGGGGGTATCGCTAAATGAGCTGGAGGTTCCGCCCAGCTCGGGGACAAACGTCGTATCCGATTTCGGCGGACCTATAACTCTTCTCTTCAGCACGCCTGTTTCATCGGTGAGCGGTTACTTTACTTATAATGTGCCGCTTACGGCAAGTGCTTACAGCCTCTCTTCCCAGATTGTAGAGACCGTTTCGTCCAAGTATTCAGA
>JAVHMZ010037352.1:0-31582 GCA_034782995.1 Amazona versicolor | reverse complement strand
ACGGCGCCTCGTCTGTCGCGCTGGCTTCGGCCGATATCGACGGTGATGGATTGGCGGATTATGTCACGCTCCGGCTGGATGGCGCCATCGATGTTCTTTCGGCATCGCAAGACGTGTCCGTCCTAAACCTCAAGAGGTTGATCCAGGCCACGGGCTCTCGTCTGGATTCCCGCGCCAACTTCCTGGTCGCCGACTTCGACAACAATGGCGCGCTCGATATTCTCGCCGGCGATGGGCGTCTTTTTCTGCAGGACGGGCGCGGATTTTCCGAGCGCTCCATTCTGAAGGGGGTTGAGATATGGGATGCGATCGACTCAAATGGCGACGGGAGATTGGACCTTCTAGCCGTCGCTTCCGCGAATCAGGCGATGACGGCCATCAACCATGGATCGAAAACGTATGCATGGCAGGATCTGCGGTTTCGAGCTGCTGAGACACGGGGTGATCAACGCATCAATTCCTTCGGAATTGGAGGAGAGGTCGAAATACGTTCGGGCCTGCTCACGCAAAAGCAAATTATCGCCGCACCCGTTCTGCATTTTGGACTCGGTACACAGACACAGACAGAGGTCGCTCGCATTCGATGGCCCAACGGCGCGATGCAGGCAGAATTTGAGCTGAAACCAAATCAGTCCATCTTTGCCGAGCAGCGGCTAAAGGGTTCGTGCCCGTCGCTGTTTTCCTGGGACGGTAAGCAGATGACGTTCGTGAAGGACAGTCCACCTTGGTCTCCCGCGCTGGGCCTTCACATCAACGCGCAAGATGTCGCCGGAATTACGCAAACCGAGGAATGGTTCAAGCTTCCAGGCGAGGCCGTGCAACCGCGCAATGGGCATTATGATCTGCGCGTAACGGGGGAACTCTGGGAGACGTTCTACATCGATCGTTACGAGTTGCGCGCCGTGGATCACCCGCAAGGAACCGAAATCTACACGGACGAACGATTTTCGCTTGATCCTCCGCCGCTCAAAGTGTTTACCGTGTCCGAACCGCGCCCCTTCGCGTCGGCTGTGGACGATCGCGGCACGGACGTCAGCGCCACCGTGCGTGACAACGATGGCAATCATCTCGACACTTTCGGACGAGGACGCTATAAAGGCATTACTCGCGATCACTGGGTGGACTTGCAACTGCCCGCCGATGCGCCGCGTCAAGAGCCGCTCTACCTGATTGGCTCCGGATGGCTTCATCCGACGGACGCGACTGTCAACATTGCACTCAGCCAGAACAGCGATGCGCCTCCGCAAAGCCTGCGCATCGAAGTGCCTGACAAGCTCGGAAAGTGGGTGGTTGCTGAACGAAATCTGGGCTTCTTGGCGGGAAAGCAAAAAACAGCGATCCTCCGCATCGACGACCTCTTCATTGCGGGGGCCCAGCGAAAAGTTCGGCTCGGCACGAACATGGAAATCTATTGGGATCAATTATCGTGGGCTGCTGGTCTGCGTGAAGTCCGGACTACGATGTCGATCGTTCCCATGATGCGCGCGGAGCTGCGCTATCGCGGATTTTCGGTGATGAAAAAGGCGGCCGATTCTTCGCCGGAACTGCCTGACTACAGCCATGTACAGGGCCGGGCGCCGCGATGGCACGATCTCGAAGGCTATTACACGCGGTATGGCGATGTTCGCGAGCTTCTCCAAGCCGCCGATGATCGTTTCGTCATCCAGAACGCGGGTGACGAAATCGCGCTCGAGTTCAAGACGCTTCCACCGCCTCCGCCCGGTTGGAAACGCGATTTCGTGATGGTGGGAAACGGTTGGATCAAAGATGGGGATTACAACTCGGTTTTTTCCAAGACGGTTCTTCCGCTGCCATACCGCGCGATCAAGGATTACACGAAGCCTCCTTCTACGCTGGAACAGGATTTCGCGTATCGCCTGCATCCAGGTGACTGGGACACGTTTCACACGCGCTATGTGACGCCGGACCGATTTATTCGGGCGTTGCGCGAGTAAGGGCGTTCCGAGAAGATTCAGCGCTCCTTTGCCAGTTGGACGTGAAATTCACGCTCCGAGTCGGCCACAAACGCGGGGTAGGCCGTGGCGTCGATGAACGGGTTTGGTCCGCCTTGGGCCATCCTGGCCCGCTTCGCTTCCAGATCAAAGAACGAGCTGTGCGGAGCAAGGAACACGTCCGCTCGAAGCGTCTTTAGTTTGGCGAAGCTGTTCTCGAAGTCCGTCACGATTTCCGGGTAATTCGGATTGTTCTTGAGCTGATAGCCCGGCGCAGTTGTGCTGCAGTAGAAGAGCACATCCAGTCGTTTGCCCGCTTCCGTGGTTTGCGTAGTCCACGTCGTGCAGCCCTTCGTATGTCCGGGTGTGAGATGAGCGGTGAGGCTGGTGCCACCTAGCTCCACTTTGCCGCTATCCTCGATGACGCGATTCACTTGCACAGGCGGAAAAGAACCGCCGCCGTTCGAACCCAGGTTAGGTTGATAGCCGCGAGTGAGCGCGGGCTGGTCGCCGGCGCTCGCCACGAATTGAGCGCCGGTTAATCGTTTCAGCTCTTGCAACCCGCCGGCGTGGTCGTAATGCGCGTGACTGTTGAGGAGATACTTGACATCATGTAGCTGGAATCCGAGCACGCCGATGTTCTTTGCGATGAGAGGCGCGGTGGCCGGAAGCCCTCCATCGATGAGGATATGTCCCTTGGGCGTGACGATCAGGTACGAGGAAAGGCCCGCTGACCCAACGTAATAAATGTTGCCTACAATCCGAAAGGGAGCGATTGGACGGGTCCAGGATTGGCGTTCGGAATCGGCAAAGCCTGTTTGGTGAGAAAAGAGCAGCGTGAAGCAATTGAGGAGTACGGGGAAGCGGAAGATTCTCAAGATCGCCCTAGTTTACAATTACCGCGGCTGACGCGGTCTCACGACCTGAGTGTTAGCGATGATGTCGGATCGTTGATCTCGAGGATGGCGAATCATCACGACGGGCGCAGATCTGATGAAACCCGGAGTCACTGCACCGACGCTCGTGGGCCGGCAAGCCGAACGTTAAAGCAAACTTTAACTTCCAACCTGCTTCCCGTAAAGCACGTAATCCAAACTCTCGATTGACGACGTCAATATCGACTGTTGCGAGCTTAATTCCGATATCGCCGCGTCCGCTTTAGAGAGTTGCTGAAACAGTGTGTTCTGCATGGTGTTGATCTTGGTCGTCATATCCGAGATCTGCGTTTGCAAACGTGAGTCGGTCTGATCCAAAGTCCCGATCTCCGTTTTTATGGCGCCGGTAAGCGGATCACTGACCTGAGCCAGAGTATCGGAAAGGCCGCCAAACCCTGTTGTGGCTGAGCCGAAGAACTGAAAGGCGTCCGCGATTTGGGTTTGCGACAGGCTGTTGAAGACCGTCTGATCGAAGGTCATGCTCCCGTCGGAATTTAACTCAATGCCAAGGTCAGACAAGTTGCGAACAGTTCCCGAGCCTTGAAACGAAGTGAGTTGCTTCATGTCAGATTTCAATTGCAATAGGACGGAATCGCCCTCGAGTGACCCGGCGCTCGTTCCGGACTGTGTTTTGATCTGATCGACTACGGCATTGTAGGAAGACGTAAACGACTGGATTGCAGAGGCCAGTTGTGTCGGGTCGGATGCCAGTGAGAGAGAAACATTGGCATTTGTTGTGCCTTTAAGCGTGAGGGTTGCGCCGGGAATCAGATCGTTCACCGTATTGCTGGTTCGCGTAACTGTCAGTCCGTTAAGGCTGAAGACGGCGTTCGTGCCCTGGTTGTTGTCCGTAAGGAAATTCGAGTTGCTGCCAAGATCGGTCAATTGAAGAGTATTCGCGCCTAGCGTGTTCGACGAGATGGAAAGATAGTTCCCGTTGCCGGTTGTCAGAATCGACGCCGTCACACCCGCGCCAGATTGGTTGATTGCGTTCTGCAGCCCGACCAGGTTGTTGCTTTGTGCCGGGAGATTGATGGTAAATTGCTGCGATCCAACGATCAGATTGAAATTTCCCGTTGTGGAGACCGGGATGGAACTGGAATCCGCGAAGCCTGCAACCGATGTTTCGGAAGCGGCAGTCGCCAATGACGTCACGGAATTGACCGAGTAAGACGCGGGCGAGGAAGCGCCTGTCGACTGGATCGCGACTGCGGCCGAGTTGGAACTGCTCGCCGCAATAGCTTGGGTCGACGCCAGCGTTCCGAGTGCTCGCACGCTTGTCGTCAAAGACGTAACCACCGACTGCAGGTTCCCGAGTTCAGTTTTCTTCGTCAGCGCGGTCTGATCCTGCTGTTGCAATATTTGCAGCGGAAGCTGCGCGATTTGCACCGAGCGGTTGAGAATGCTTTGGAAATCGCTCGAGTATTTGCTATTGCCCGTAAAGGTGAGTGGCGTTATTCCCAAGAATTCGTGTCCTCTCAGCACACTCATCGGTTGGAGGAGCATGCTGCTTTAATCTATTTCCTCGATTCACGGCCGCTGGGCGCCAAAAATTTGGCGATTTGGGAAGGCCGGAATTGGAATAGCGAAGACACCCTGATCAATTTCTATGCTAGACGGACTTGCTCCCCAAATGGAGCGCTACCTGGATCTATTGAGCGCACGCCAGAAGCTGGTGGCTTCCAACATTGCCAACGTGGACACCCCTGGGTACAAGACGCGCGATCTCGATTTCGCCGCTGAACTACAAAGCAATCTCGCGGCCTCCACGCCCGCGAGCCGTGAAGTGAACGGTCTAAAAACAAAAAACGACGGAAACAACGTGAACCTCGATCGAGAATCGCGTTTGCTCTCGGAAAACGCGCTGCGGTTCAACATCGTGTCGCAAATGCTACGCAGTGAAATCCGGTCCTTGAAGTCCGCCATTGAAGAAGGGAAGAGCTCATGAGTTTGTTTTCCGCGATATCCGTCAGCGCGTCCGGCATGGAGGCAGAGCGTACCCGCGCGGAAGTGCTGACGCAAAATCTCGCCAACGCTGAAACCACGCGCACCCCTGAAGGCGGACCATACCGTCGCAAAGATGTGGTGTTTTCTGCAGAACCGGTGGGCATTCCGTTCGCCGACACGTTCCGGTCTTCGCTCGAGCAAACGGGGGTGACCGTTTCTGACGTGGTGACGGACACCCGTGATCCCGAGCGGCGCTACATGCCCGGACATCCTGACGCGGATAAGAACGGCTATGTTGCCTTCCCACGTGTCAATCCGGCCGAGGATATGGTCGATTTAATCGACGCCTCGCGGTCTTTCCAGGCGAACGTATCGGCGATTTCCGCAGTCAAAGACATGATCCAGCGCTCTGTGGATCTTTTTAAGTAATCCTGTATGGATCCCATCCGCGCTATTTCCGCTCCAACGCTCGCGCCCGCACCCAAGGCGTTTCCATCTGCCGGTGTGCCCGGCGCTTTCCAGGAACTCTTCGCATCTTCCATTCAAGGCGTGGAGCAGGCTCGCGGCGAATCCCGGGCCGCCACGGAACAATTTCTCTCTGGTGAAACCGACGATATCCACAAAGCAGCTATCGCCACCCAACGCGCTGAATTATCCACCGAACTGTTCTTGCAGGTAAGAAACAAAGTGGTTTCCGCCTACCAGGAAATCATGCGGATGCAAATGTAAGTTCTCGGCTTACACATTACTCGCCCCTTCATGGAACAGTTCCGCAATCTTCTCAAATCGCTTACCCTGCGTCAGCGCATCACGATCGGCTCCGTCGCGCTGCTCGTCGTCGCGGGGCTTGTCTCCTTCACTCACTGGAGAAAAGAAAGCGATTTCAAACCCCTCTATACGTCGCTGTCGCCCGAAGACGCGGCTGCGGTGATTCAGAAGTTGAAGGAGTCCGCTGTCGAATACCGCGTTTCGGAAAGCGGTTCGACCGTGATGGCGCCGTCAGCCCGGGTTGCCGAGTTGCGGTTGGATTTAGCGGCGGCGGGACTCCCCAAGACCGGGCGCATCGGTTACGAGTTGTTCGACAAAACTAATTTCGGAGCAACGGAGTTTACCGAGCAGTTGAATTATCACCGCGCACTCGAAGGCGAGTTGGAACGCTCGATCAGCGCGATTTCAACGGTCGAGCAGGCTCGCGTCCATCTAACCTTTCCGAAAGATTCCGTTTTCCTCGATTCGCGGCGGCCCGCCAAAGCCAGCGTGCTGCTGAAACTTCGTCTGGGCTCGCGAGTTTCGGAACAGAACGTTTCCGCCATCACGAACCTGGTTGCAAGCGCGGTGGAGGGGCTCGCGCCGGATTCGGTTTCCGTGCTCGACATGCGCGGCAACCTGTTGAACCGCCCCCATCATGATGAAAGCGCCGATCAGCCTTCGGAAGCCACGCTCGAGTTTCGCCAAAAGATCGAAAGCGACCTGTTGGCCAAAGTGAATGCCACTCTTGAACCGCTGCTCGGCCCCGACAAATTCCGAGCCGGCATTTCGGTTGACTGCGATTTCTCGAGTGGTGAGCAAAGCGAAGAAACACTCGATCCAAATAAATCCGTGATGGTGGCCTCGCAGAAGATGGAGGAACAGAGCGGGGCCAATCTCGCATCCGGTCAGCCTGGAACCACGTCCACTCTGCCGCGTCCGACCTCGCGTCCCGGCGGCAGCGGCAACGGGCTCACGCGGCGCACGGAAAACATTCAGTATCAAACCAGTCGTCTGGTTCGCCACACCAAATTCCCGCAAGGCATTATCAAGCGCGTCTCGATCTCGGTCCTGGTAGACCACACCGTCCGCACGGAAGGCACCGGCCCGAAAATGAAGCGCATCGTCAGTCCTCCATCGGCTGAAACGATCAAGGGCATCCATGACCTCGTCGCTGCCGTGACAGGGTTTTCCGCGGATCGCGGGGACCAGTTGGTGATCGAGACGCTGCCGTTTGAATCCACGCGAAATTTTGAACCGCTCGGAGACGCGCCCGCCGCCAAGCCAATCGATCCACGCATTCCCAAATGGCTGCAGCCCTACATCCACGACTTCTCAACACTGTTGTTGGTGGTTGGAGTTGTGGCATTCGTGCTGCTCGCCGGCGTCGCTCTGTTCATGCTCACCCGGAAGAAGAAAGCGGTGGCGACGCACCCCGCTGCCATCGAAGCGAGCGCTGCGCCGAAAACGCCGGGCTTGTCCGCCGCGGACAAAAAAAGCCAGTTAGAAGCGCAAGAGGCGGAGAAGAAAACGTTGGAAGAAGGGCTCGCCAAGCAAAGAGACGCCGAGATCCTGAATTCGCTGCAGATCCCGGTTGCGACCACCACCAAGGCAGATGTTCTGATTCGCCGTCTCCGCGAATCCGTCCAGAAAGACGCTGAAGAAACGACCAACATTCTTCGCACGTGGATTGGGGAAGGCGAGCGAGCAGCTCATTAGACCGTCATGATCGCGAACTCACACGCTTCAGCAAACCTCGCCGGCATTCGCAAGCCGGCGATGCTCATGATCATTCTCGGCGAAAGCGCGGCCGGCGGGCTGGTGAAGATCAACAAGGCGGAAGCAACGCCACAGCAGAGCACTGTGTTCCTTCGCCGGTTTGACTCCGAAGGCGTAATCAGTCTCAAAGGACGGGTAGGCGAGCAGTATGTCGTCTAAACTGCTTGCGCGCGAAGGCGCGGATCAGGTTCAGGCGTTCGTATTCCGTCCGATCGGCGCGCCGCCGCAAACACGCCCGGCTGCGACCTCCGCCGGATTTTCGCCGGCGAGACCCGAGCCCACCGATCAAACCGAAACAGGCAGGTTGCGCGCGCAAGTGGCGCAACTCGAGCAGACGCTGCAGCAGACGGTCGCTCAACAAATTCCGGCGGCGCGACAAATGGGGCAGCGTGAGGGAGAAGCGGCTGGGCGAGCGCAGGCCGAGGCGACAACCAAACCTGTGATGGAGCGGCTTGCCCGATCCGTTCAGGACCTGATCGAGATGAAAAGCCGCATGCGGAAAGAGCTCGAACAGGAGGCTGTCCAACTTTCACTCGCGATCGCGAAGCGCATTCTTTGGCGTGAACTTAGCATGGACCCATCCGCTCTTCACGGGCTGGTGCAGGCGGCTTTCGATCGGGTCGCGCGTCAGGAGGTTACACGGGTGCTGGTTCATCCGGAGCATGTGGCGTCTGTCCGCGACGCTCTCAATCAGCTCACTACACGATCCGTTGACGTTGTGGGCGACGCAACGCGTGAGAAGGGCGCTTTGCTTTTTGAAACCTCGCGCGGCGCGCTGGATGCATCAGTCGATTCTCAACTGAGGGAGATAGAGCTTGGCCTTGCCGATCGCCTCAAGTGGCGTTGAAACGCAATCGATCTCGTTTGCGAGTGTTCGAGAATTTGTAAAGGGCTTTGACCCGATCATTTCGTGCGGTTCGGTTACCGAACTGATTGGCTTAGTGGTCGAGTCGCGGGGTCCCGCCGTCGCGGTGGGCGAATTCTGCGAAATCATCACATCGACCGGACGCCGCGTTCGAAGTCAAGTGATCGGTTTCCGGAATGGCCACGTTCTCTCTATGCCGCTCGAGGAAACCGACGGTCTCAGCTTGGGAGATACGGTTATCGCGCGCCCCGGAGCCGCAACGGTTCCGGTCGGGCCGGCGCTGCTCGGCCGGGTCATCGATGGTTTCGGGTGCCCGATTGATGGCGCTCCAATCGAAGCCGAAGACTTCTACACGTTGTATCGCGCACCGGAGAGCCCGCTTGATCGTGCTCATATTGAGCAGCCGCTCGTGACCGGGATCCGCGCGATTGACGGGCTTCTGCCGTGCGGAAGAGGCCAACGCATTGGAATCTTCGGGGGGAGCGGTGTCGGTAAGAGCACCTTGCTGGGAGCGATGGCTCGCCAAAGTGAAGCCGATGTAAGCGTGATTGCATTGATTGGTGAGCGCAACCGTGAGGTCCGCGGTTTCATCGAACATGAGCTGGGGCCCGAAGGCTCGCGCAAATCGGTGGTGGTGGTCGCCACGTCCGACCGTCCTGCGCCGCTACGCGTGCGCGCCTGTTTCGTCGCTCTTGCGGTCGCGGAATATTTCCGCGATCAGGGCAAAAACGTGCTGCTTGTCATGGACTCGGTTACACGTCTGGCGATGGCGCAGCGGGAAATTGGCCTGGCCGCCGGAGAACCGCCGAGTCAGAAAGGCTACACCCCTTCCGTGTTCCAGCTTCTGCCAAAGATTTGCGAGCGCGCCGGCAATTTCGATCGCGGGTCCATCACGGCATTCTTTACCGTCCTGGTGGAGGGCGACGATTTTAACGAGCCGATCTGCGATGCGGTCCGCTCGATTTTGGATGGCCACATCGTTCTTTCTCGCGAACTGGGCGCCTCCGGTCACTACCCCGCGATTCAAGTACTCGATTCGGTGAGCCGGTTGCAATCGCGGATCGCGACACCCGCGCAGAAAGAAAGCTCGCGCCGCGTGCGTGAGGCGCTTTCAGCTTACCGTCAGGCTGAAGATCTCATTCAGTTGGGTGCCTATGCGTCCGGTTCCAATCCACGCCTGGACGCCAGTATTCGTGCCCGAGCGGAGATGATGAGCTTTCTCCGTCAGGACGCGGCACATTCCAGCGCGCTCGATCAAACGCTGCAGCAACTCACAACCATTGCGAACCTGCTACCCGCGTGAAGAAATTCTCATTTTCACTCGACCGGGTTCTTGCCTGGCGACGCATCCAAAGCCAGCAGGAGCGCGCCGTTCTCGAGCGTTTGATTCAAGAACGTAACGCGCTGGCCCAAAAATGCGACCGGTTGCGCACGGAGCGAAACGCTTGCGAGCAAGACTTGGCTCACGCGCTTCATATCGATGCGTTCTCCGTTGCGACACTGCCTCAGTGGCAAGCGCGTGTCCAATCCACGCTGTCGAGACTTCTTGGTGAACAAGAGAAAGCCGACGCGCGCGTGACGCAGCAGGAAGCAACGCTGCGTGAAGCGGACCGCAAGGTGAAGCTACTCGAACGGCTGCGGGAACGGCGCTCTGACGAATGGCAAACCGCCCTGGTTCGCGAGGAAGAACAATTTGCGGCAGAGGTGTTCCTTGCGGGATACGTCCGGACAAAACAGGCGATTGACGTAACGAACTGAATCGTTCTTAGAATCCGACCTTGGGAAGGGCGACCGCCTGAGGAGTCCCGCTCAGCGCGCAGGCGTAACCTGCGTAAACTTCCTCAAACACCCGATCCCATGATGCACGGCACGCTTGCTTTCTGGCGGCCAAACTCATTTGGGCGTGCAGTTCCGGCGACATCATAATCGCGGCCACTCGTTCCACGAACTCCGTTTCCGTGGCAGCGGCGAAACCGGTCACTCCGGGTTCGATGATGAACTTCGGCCCACCCTGGTCCGTGACCACGCACGGCGCGCCGGATGCGAGCGCTTCCAGCACGACATTTCCAAACGTGTCCGTTTTGGATGGGAAAACGAATAGGTCCATGTTGGCGTAAGCTTCGGCGAGTTCGACACCGCGAAGCACGCCGGGCAGATCAGCAGCCTTGAGATTTCTGCTCACCCAATCGCGTTCGCTGCCATCGCCAACAACCAGAAACCGGAAGTTCCGAAAACCCAAGTGGAGAAGCGCTCGCTCCAGATCAACCAGAAAGCGCACGCTCTTCTCGGGCGTGATCCGCCCGACATATCCGATGCGAAAGATTCCATCATTCTTCGTGCGGCGATCCGGCGAGTAGAGAGCGGTGTCGATCCCCCGCTTCATCAGAAAGGTCGGCTTGCCGGTCTTCTCTTCCAGCATGGCGACGAGCTCGTCATTGGGCGCAAACAGCACGCGCCCCAAACTGTAGAATTTCAACATCGCCGACATGATGTGCTGCTGGCTGAGTTGGCCGATTCGCTCGCGAACGGTTCGCGGCATCCAGTGCAACATGCGCTCCAGACGCCGCGCTCCAAACTCGTGAAAGTTTGTGTGCCACGAGATCACTAAGGGGATCTTCAACTGATAGGCGAGCACTGCGCCCATTTCGCCGACATCTCCCGGGCTCGTGATGTGGATCAGGTCCGCGCGAAAGTTCGTGATCGATGCCGACAAATCACGCATGTAGCGCCATAAAGCCGGATCGTGGCGCAGCCCTTTATCCAGATTGAAGGCGAGGGGGCCGCGTTTGAGCTGAAAGTGAACCGTTGAGCCGATGTCCTCGCGCTTTGTTTCTTCCCCTCCGTAGACGCAGAGAAAAGGATATTCGCGATCCCGGGCAAACTCCTGCAGCTTTCGGCTGGTAAGAGCGACGCCGTTCACCTCATGGTAAGTATCAGTGAGGAAGGCTACGCGAGGTAGGGAAGTCACACGGTTTGGGTGAGATGCTGCGGGGACTCTTTCTGATGGTATCTCAGGAAGTGAGCAGCGCCTTCGCGGCCGATGTAGCGCTGTAAGATGGCGGTTTCTGTCTGCCTCAGGTCCACCAGGATAAGACCGTCGAGCGCGTGAGCGAAGAACGGATCGACGTTGAAACCTAGTAGCTTCCCGCCCAGTTTCAGATATTGTTTCAATAGAATCGGAATGCCCTTACCATCCGGCTCAATATCCGCGGTGATGTCGGAGAGCTCCTGACTATTCCGCAGCATCAAACTGATCGCTTCGTTATCCGAGCCGCGAAGACGTGTGCGGAACTTGCGCCGGGGCTTCACCAGCTCGGCGAGATTTTTCACGGATTCCTGAGCTTGGAGGTAGCGAACAATCAGGCGCTTCGAAACTGGGTGGTATTCATTGCTGATGCTCACCGGCCCGAATAGCACAGCATACTGCGGATTCTCTGCCACATGTGCGCCGATCCCCTTCCAAAGTAGTAAGAGCGGTGCATACTGCTTTTGATACTCAGTCCTGACGAACGAGCGGCCCATTTCAATTGCCGGTCCGATCCGATCAAAGAACGCCTGATCGAAATGGAAGAGAGTCGAGGTGTAGAGCCCCTGCAACCCGTATCGCGGGAGAATATCTGAAGTCTCGCCGAGCCGGTACGCTCCAACAAGTTGCTTGGCTGCCCTGTCCCACAAAAAGAGATGGAAATAATGCTGATCGTAAGGATCCAGGTCCGTTACGCGCCCGGTGCCTTCACCAACTGCACGAAAAGTAATTTCACGCAATCTGCCGATCTCTTGAAGAACATAGGGGATGGCTTCGGCTCTCGCGCGGTAAACAGCGAAGTCGCCGCTTTCGACTAGAGGAACTAACCGCGCGATTTCTGCTTCAACCGCGGCTGCCGGGCGCGGTTCCACAATACGCGGTTGCTTCTTCGGCCGGATTGCTGGATGAAGGAAAGCGGCAAATTGCGCGCCCGCCCGCTTCCCCCGATTCTCAAGAAGGTAAGTGCGATATCGCAGATAGCGAGTCATCTCCCGGTTGCTCGGAAATCCGCGGAGAGTTTCCGTTGTGATCGGATGCGCTACGCGTAACTCGATGGTTTTCTCTTCCTTGTTCACGAGCTCATGCAAAAGCCGCGCTGTTCGCAATTGCGAGTGAATCATGCCAATGAGCTGAAAGGCTAAGCTGTTGGCGCCTTTGATGAAGATCGGACATACAGTTGCTTTGCTGTGCCGGATAAAGCGGGCAATGTTTTCGTTCCAACCCGGGTCGGCGATGCGCCGCGCGCGTAACTGCAGGTGCGAGACTTCCCCGGCGGGAAAGACGATCAGAAGTCCACCATTCGCCAGATACGACAGGGTTTCACGAACGCCCCGCCGGTTCGCGTTCTTCGAGCCGGTGCTTTCAAAAGGATCCACCAGAATTAGACCGTCTCGCAATTCCGGAATGCTCGAAAGCAGAGAGTTCGCCAAAATCTTCACATCGGACCGCACGCGCGAAAGCATCTCGATCAGAATCAACCCTTCAAGAATTCCAAAGGGATGATTGGAAACGACAACGACTGGCCCTGATGTCGGGATCCTAGCCAGATCGGCATCGGTTACGCGATAAGTAACATTCAACTTACGTAGAACATCGGCTGCGAAATCCTGAGGACGCACGACGGCACTGTCGCCAGGATAGATGCGGTTCAGCTTCTGAGGAATGATGAATCGTTTCAACGCTCCGGCGATGGGAAGTTTCTCGATCGCGTCGACGAACTGCGGAGTTCGCGGAGTGGGACTCATTTTGTATCCAAACTACTTAACGCTCCATGACGAACTGATGAAACCGGGGTTAAGAATCGCAAACCGCGCTTGCTCACGAACACTTTAGTTCGCCTTCGGCATGGCGAATACATCATCAGAGAACACCGGTTTGACCACGATGTTCCGTATTGCTAATACATACGACTTGTCCTCGCCTTTCGTTCGGCTCACGAAATGGCACGGAAACAACACGCCCCCGAACCGGCGGTAGTCACTAACATCTTCCTCAATGACGGCGGGCTTTTCTCCGCCACGCATGATCTCCTCGCGCATTTCCAGAAAGGTCGTCGCGTCCAAATATTGATGCATGACGGAACCGGTGGCCAGCGTGACTTTCAACTTGTAGCAATCCTTCGCATCGACTTTCTCGCGACCCTCGGACTCAATCCGGTTGCCACGCTGAGCAGCGTGGAAAAGCGGTCCGCCGATCGCATTAACCGCCTGGTCTTTCAGGCTGTCGAGCGCGGCGCCGGCAAGTGGACCCGGCGGCTGCGGATGATCTCCTTTGGTCTCCTGCCAACCGTGCGAGCCGTCAAATGCTTGGGTGATGTGGTCGGATCCCATGGTGAGATCCATGCGGAAATATCCCGGCTCCTTGGCGACAACTATGATGGGAGCGCCGTCGAGTGTGCCTTCGATCCGGATGGATTCCAAGGCGGCGATCTTTTCCACTCCGCCCCGAGCATCGAGGGCATGCTGAACAACCTCGTCCGTGGTTTGCGATCGAGCGGCGAATACCAATACGATCAAGAGACTCGGAAGCCGAACCATCCGAGTCAGTCTATCGCGCTTGTGGAGTGAAATCTAGAGTAAGCGATGCTTAAAGCCGAGCGCCTGGTGAGTCGATCTGGTCGATCATTCCTCCCGACGCCAATCTGCGCGGGGTCTCTGTTTTAAAGAACTTTCCGGGGAAGCCCAGATCGATCTTACTAACGTCATCGAGGCGAGCCATGTGCGCGGGTTCCAGTTTGACCTTTACGCTATCGAGGTTGTCGCGGATCTGCTCGTGCTTTCGTGCGCCGATAATCGGAATCACGACGCCGGGTTGATGGAGTAGCCAAGCGATCGCGACTTGAGACGGGGACGATCCAATCTCTTTTGCGATCTCGACCACAGCGTCCGCGATCTTCAATCGCTCATCGCTGATCTGGCCGCCGCGGCTGGTCTTGCGTTCGCCATCACGGCCATATTTTCCGCTCAGAATGCCGGCTGCGAGGGGTGCCCAAGGCGTGATAGCGAGATCGTAGGCGTGAGCCATCGGGACCAGGTCGCGTTCCACGGTGCGCTCAATCAGGCTGTACTCAATCTGTAGCGCTACGAACGGCGATAAGCCGCGGAAGTGGGCGAGCGTGTTCGCGTGGGAAACCATCCAGGCGGGCGTGTCGGAGATGCCGGGATAGAGAATTTTGCCAGCACGTACCAGATCGTCGAAGCCGCGCATGACTTCTTCAAAGGGCGTCATCTGGTCCCAGATATGAAGCCAATAGAGATCAATGTAGTCTGTCCCGAGCCGCTTCAGGCTCTCTTCCACTGCGCGCACCATATTCTTACGTTGGTTGCCGGCTGCGTTTGGATCGCCCTTGGCGTCGAAACAAAGCGAATACTTGGTGGCTAAGGCAAATCGATCGCGCTCGGAATGGATAAATTCGCCAACCAGCTTTTCGCTGGTTCCGTTGGTGTACACGTTCGCCGTGTCGATGAAGTTGCCGCCCTCTTTGACGAACTCGTCGAACATGGCCTTGCTTTCATTGCGGTCGGCGCCCCAACCCCAATCCTCACCGAAAGTCATCGTTCCCAGGCAGAGTTCTGATACGCGCAGGCCGCTGCGGCCTAGTAGCTTATATCGCATGCACCGTCTGATGAAGCGACGGGAGAAAGGTTGCGGCGCGCTCGTTTCGTATGCTGGAACGGATGGCATTTGTCAAAGTTGCGACCCTTTCAGAACTTGAAAAGACGCCGCTGATCGAGGTGACAGTCGATGGGAACCCCTACGCGCTATGCAAGGTCGAAGGCGAAATCCATGCGCTGAACGGTACTTGCCCGCACCAAGGTGGACCTTTGGGCCAAGGCGTGATTAGCGGACATGGAATCACCTGCCCGTGGCATGAATGGACGTTCGACTGCCGCACTGGGATCAACGATTACGATCCGGAAGAGAAAGTGGACGTGTATCCGGTGCAGGTCCAGGGCAACGACGTGCTGATCGAGATTGCCTGAACTACCTGAAGTTGAAACTGTTGTTCGCAGTTTGCAGCCCATCTGCGGGCGCCGCATTCGTAAGGTCGAGGTTCGGCAGAAGCGAATCCTGATCGGAGCACTGGATGAGGTTGCGGGGAAACGCATTCGCGCGATTACGCGCCGCGGTAAGTTTATCGTCATCGAGTTGAATGAAGGCTATTTGTTAGTTCATCTGGGGATGACCGGCAAGCTGCTGGTAGATGGCGAAATCGCGAAGCACACTCACGCCATCTTCACGCTCGATAAAGGTCGGTTGTTATATAACGACAGCCGGCAATTCGGGCGGTTGGAGTATGCGGCTTCGTTACCACAGCGCGTCCAAACACTTGGTCCCGAACCCTTGGCGATTTCGCTCGATGATTTCGTCGTGGCGTTGCGCACGCGAAAGGCGCAGATCAAAGCCCTGCTCCTGAATCAACGATTTCTGGCCGGCATCGGAAACATCTATGCGGATGAAGCGCTATTTCGCGCGGGCATTCACCCTCTGACTAATTCGGCGCGCGTAACCAAGCCCAAAGCGCGCGCGCTTCACTTGGCAATTCAACAGGTGCTAAGCGAAGCGATCGCGGCCAAAGGTTCCTCCATCTCGGATTACGTCGACTCCGAGGGAAAGCGGGGTAGTTTCCAAACGTTACATCGCGTCTACCGACGAACAAATGAGCCGTGCGTGCGATGCGGCGCAAAGATCCAACGCACGCTTGTTTCTCAGCGCGGAACGCACTTTTGCGCTAAGTGCCAACGCAAGTAGATCCTTACTTGAACCGTTTCTTGTAAAGGAAATCGAGTCCGACCTCGCCGTTCTGGTCGCGTATCGCGACGGCAGACCAGGTGCGTGAGAGGGCCCACTCCACCCGGATAACCTGCTCGTCTGCGTTGGCGACATCCGTTATGTACGTAAACGTGATGTCGGGCGTGACTTGCTGCTCGAGCGTGACTTTCGCTTGCGGGTTGCCGGTTATACCAGAGATTGTCGGATCGATTTTCAACTTACTCACGCCGAAGAAGCGCTGCAAGCGCCCGGCGACCGGATTTGCGATGGCTTGGCCAACCAGGGCGGACGCCCCCATTTGTTGCCAGCTTTGTTGCGGCGCCGTGGGTTGCCGGGCCGCGATCGTTGCATCATTGGGAGTGCGTCCGGTGGCTAGCAGGCCGACGATGTCGGAAAACTGTAGTGGTGGATCGGAACGATAGCTGACGTTCAATTTGGTAATTGGTCCGGAAACGGTGATCGTGATGTCGACTCCGCGCGCTACCGTCTCGAGATCGATGTTGAGTATTGGTTCGAGCTTCACCGGATTAAAGAACGACACCGAACCTTGATTAATGGTGTATTTATTTCCAAAGAAAGTCAGATCACCCTGCGTGATGTTGATTCGGCCAAGCAGCACGGGGTTGTTCAGCGTTCCTCGCAAGCGAAGACTTGCGTCGGCCTCGACACTTTGCGTGTAACTACTTTGAAACGTAATATCAGGCGAAGTTTCGATTCCGACGTCAAAGTGCATATTGTTGGCGAACCCAGTTTGAACGGAAGGTGTTTCCGGCGGTGTCGCACTGGAAGAAAGGATGGAGCCGAGATCCGTCTTGGGGTTGAAGGCCAGCCGGTCGACCGTGATCGTTCCGGAAAGGGTACTGCGCTCGGAGTTGCCAACGAGATTTAACTGCGCATCGGCGACCGTGCTCACGCCTTCGGGATAACGCACACGCACGCTGGTCGCGTCCGCGTTCAAACGCAAGCTGAGATTGCCGCCGGCATACGATACGAAGCCTCCCAAATTCACTTTCCCGCCACCACTCTCAGCAGTTAGCGACTCAACGGTAGCTTGTGTTCCGGAGAATGCAACGGTCCCGTTTGCGTTACTGAGTCCATTGGGAACGCCCGTATAGGCGAGGTTCGCGTTTTTGAGTTGGAGAGTTCCGGAAAGCTGCGGATCGTCGAGCGTACCTCGCAAGCTTGCGTTGGCCACAATCGAACCGGAAGACACAATGTCGTTGTCAAACAAATGAACGAGCGCCAGATTGACATTACCGTTCAAACGGACGGCGAGATCGGAATGGGGCGCGAGCGTTGCTCGTCCCGTGATTGCGAAATCGGAATCCTGCGCGACCAAATGCGCACTTTCTACGCGTACAACATTATTTGCCAAAGAAATACGGATCGGTTCGGAGTTATGAACACTTAGGTTTACTGCACCGGCAGCGCCGTTGACTGTCGTCTGGGGAATGACTTCGAGCTTGGGAATGGTGAGGCTGGCGCGTAACTGCTCAGGCTTTGTGGCCGGGCCTGATAACTCCAGAGTACCCTCAACACTGCCGCCGACGCGCATCGAGTCAGCCTGTTGTGGCGAAAGTGCGAGCCGGCGCACGGTGTCGAGATTGACGCGCGAGAACTGCAGCTTCGCTGAACCGGGGTAATCACCGCTCAAAGTCCAGCGGCCGTCGCCGGTAATCGACGCGTCAGCCAGATTCGACCGCAACTTCACCTCGACTTCCGGCGCGGGCCCTAGCTGCCGGAGGATCGTATTCGCCGTCAACTGAATGTCCCCGATCCGCCGTCCTTCCACCTGAAGACTCGAGGCAGAAAGATCGGCGTCAATGCGAGACAATCCGAAAGCAGGCTTTCCGGTTTTATCGCGTGAAAGCTCAATCGTGCCGTTTGCAGTCAGTTTGGCGCTACCAGAAACGCCAGGCTCACGCTGATGGAGTACGACAAGTTCCTGAAGAACAATGTCGTTGCTCGAAACCTCGAACGTAAGGCGTCCGGGGAAAAGATCAGTGGCGCCGTGGCTGTAAGCCGATTTCAAATTTACTTGTTTGGACCCGGCCTTCACTTGCGCGATCAGGGACTGAACAGTCTTGCTTGGTGCATCGACGTGAGCCGTCACGTTATCAATCGGCTCGCCTTCTACAACAGCGTGATCAAGCGTAAGATCGGCTTTGGCCTGCGGATTACCGATCGTCCCAGTCACGTTAGCGGAAAGGTTTAGGGTCCCTGACGCCGGGATGTCTTTTTGTCCAGCAAGTGCGAGTAGGTCCTGCAGATTGGTGTTGCGCATCCCAAGCGTCGCCGTCACCGGTTGATTATTGTCGGGATTCCAGTTATGAAGGCCGACAGCGGCGTTGAAGCTGGCAGAGACTGTTTTTTGGTGAAGGAGTCCATTTGTGACTGTGACGCCGGTTTGTTGTGCAGTTACATCGAGATTTAGCGCATCCACGGTTTGGTTCTGCGCAATGAAATTCGACCCACTTAGATGACCGGCGAGCACGGGATTCTGTAGCTTGCCAGTTACAGTTCCGTCGAAAGCCACTCGACCTTGTGATGTGAGAGCCGCCGGGATGCTTGGAGCAGGTTCGCCAGGTTTCGCTGTCGACTGAAGAGCGGGAAGTAAGTCGTCGAGATTCGTCGACACGAAGTGAATTTGGAGCTGCTTCCCGAGTACACCCTGGAAGTTGAGCCGTGTATTCGGGAGAGCAACGAAGCTATTTCCGAAGTCAAGCGTTTGACCGGTTCCGTTGTACTTTGCGTCTATCAGGCCGTGGACCGGCATACTACGGGCGCTTGGCGAGATGGCAATGCGAGCTGTTGCAGTCAGGCGGTTATATTTCAGCTCAGAAATGCGGCCTTCAGCAAATAACGGACCCGATAAGATGCCGTCATAAGGAAGTTTCGCGCGGATTGCGAGTGCGGCAATTTGGCGAATGTCAAAGTTGCGTAACTCGCCGTTTACTTTGAACCGCTCAAATTGCGTGATTAGTGCTTTGGCTCGAAGTTCGCCGCCTAGCGCATACGCGCGAAGGTCGTTGACCGAGACCGTTTTCGGTCCGCCGTCGATCTTCGCCTGCAGGCGAATTCTTCGCAGTTCGATTCCACTTGCGCGGTAATTCAAATCGTATGCTTTCACGTTTCCGCTGATTCCATAGTCATCGGAACTTTTGTAACTGGCACTGCCTTCCGCCTCGAACCAGCCAGATTGCCGGGAGTTAAGTCTCAGCACATTGCCGATTTGCCCCACGGACACTTTCGCTTTGTACTCCGCAGTAATTACGGGAACATTGAAGTTTTGTAATTGACCGTTCACGTTGATATGGGAATCACCGCTTGCGATGTCGGATTTTTCCAAAACGATCTTGTTCTTCTCAATTGCTACCGTTGCGCTGATCTGGGCCGGTAGGGGTTTGTATGTACCGTACAGAAGATCGAGAGGCGCCAGTGAAAGATCACCGTGGTAACGAGGCACCGCGGCATCATAGGTGAAAAGTGCTTTTACATTGTCCGCTTTCGCTGCGTAGCTTTCTGTTTTAGGAGGCTGGCCAGCACCACGTATCTCGACGCCCCCCGCGTTCAGTTCAAAATGTTGAATCGCGAGATCGAGAATGGTCTCGATACCGGACTTGTTCGATTTCGAAGGCGTCTTGGGATTGGGGACGTTGGTGTTGCCTTTTGCGTCGATCAGCAGAAACGCTTTCGGGGCATCAATCTTGAGTAGCGCGATATCCACATCGCGCTTCAAAATCGAAACGATCTTCAGACCCACTACAATGTCGTCTGCGTGCAGCAGAGGCGGCCCGCTCGCTGGTTCCGTGCCGTGGACCGTAAAGCCGGCGACTGTCGCTGTGAGCGTGTGCCAATCAAAGTCAAACCGGGCAATCTCGACTCGTCCGCCAGTCGCTTTCTCTACTTCTGAAACAATGCGGTCGCGCACCTTATCGCGGAACCACTGGCTGCGAGCGATTGTGATGCCTGCGATCACGACAATTAGAAGCAGAAGGATAATGCTTCCGGCAGCGATCAGCGCAATGCGAAATGGTCTGGTCATGATGCAGCGGCCGGTGAAGCAGGTGCGGGTTTGTCTCCGGGAGAGGGCATGAGTGTTTTGTCGAGATAGCGGATCGCGGTGTGAGACCGTGTTTCAGTCACCCACTTATCTACCTGCTCATCCACTCGTTCGCCGGTAAGCCGCTGCGCGATTTGCGAGCGAAGTTCGGAAAGGCTGGGGGCTTTATTGCCTTGGGAAGAAAAAGTCTGGTTGTAATACTTCTCGATGTCGCGATTTGTTACTTGAACGGCGGGACGAAAGCGCAAATCGATAAACTTGAGCAAATTGAGCTGCCACTCGAGGTAGTGCCGCAGGTCGTCTCGCGACAACAAGAAACTTGACAGAGTGGAGTCGATCGTTGTGTCACCGCCGTGAGACTTCACAGTACTCGCAAGTGCTTCGTCGATCTGAGCCGGCGTTGCCGCAGGGTAGCTTCCGAAGTTCATCTCGCGTCGAATCAGTGCTTGTTCGATTAAACGGTCGGCAGCCTTTCGCCGGCTCTCGAGCCCATAATCGGGCGACTCGTTGTTGAGCAGCGATGCTAAGCGAATCTCGCGCGTAATCTCAGTTTGTGTAATGGCTTGATTCCCCACGGTAATGGAAACCTGATCGAGCGTTACGCCACCGAGAATGCCAATGGAGATGATGGAAGTCAGCGCTATCGATGCGAATCGCATTTAGAAAGTCTGTCCTATCGAGAAGAAAAACTGGAAATGACTTATTTGTTGAAGCTCGCGTGTACAAACAGTGATGCCGGCTGAACAATTGACTAAGTCCTGGAACGAACCTTTAAATCCGTAGTATCTGGGTGGATTGATGCTGTACGCAAGATCTAAACGCACGGGTCCGATCGGAGTTTTATAGCGAACGCCGAAACCGGCAGCATGAACCATGTAATTAAAATCGGTTGGATTGTCTGGGTGAGGCTGAGTTACGCTGAAGTTCAGATTACCCGGTTTGTCGAACAGGTTTCCGAAATCTTCAAAAAGCACGCCACCGATGTTGTCTCCCAGAAGCGGAAATCGCAGCTCAGTGTTGTTGAAAAAAAGAACGGAGCCGCCCAATGGGAAGCCCGTGTTCAAATCTCGTGGACCAGCCTGGTTCTGCGGCACTCCTCGCAGAGTATCTGTTCCTCCACCGAAAAACCGCTCGGCGAGTGGGATGGGGTCATCATCGCCGGGACTCGTTACGGGAGTCTTGCCATAAGTCGGAAGGATGCCAAAAGAAAGTTGACGCGCCAGGATGAATTTCTCGCCGATGCGCGTGTAGGTCGAGTTTCGACCTAGTAGGCGAATAAAATTGTTATGTCCGGCCAGAAAGTGTCCGGCGAGGCCCACATCGAGCGAGTTATAAATACCGCGACGGGCATCCGTGGGATCGTCACGACGGTCCTGAATCAGATTGGCCGAAACTATCCCGGTTCGAGTCGATTGCGCGAGCTGCGGAATCAGCAAGGGGCTGATCTTCAGGTTGGACACGCTCACGTTCCGATAAGCAAGCCGGAAGAAAACAGTAGTAGGTTTGGAGATGCGATTGGTTAATTGGACTGAAGCCTCTTCTCGCTTTGCCGCAAATGTGCGTACATCGTAGGAATTGTCGTAAAGCGTGGTAATGGTGAGATCCCGCTTCTTGCTGTCGAATAATCTTGGAATCAGGTAGGTGATCTGGCCGCGTTTATCAAGCCGAGAATACCGGCTTCGCAATGCAAGCGTTTGCGCCTTACCAAGAAAGTTCAGGCGAGTGACATCGAACTGAACCTCCGGGCTAAATCCAGTAGCGCCGCCCGGGTTGGAAAGATCGTTCGCCGCGTTACTACCCCCAATGCGCGCAAATTCCGCTCCGATTCCGCCGGTTAGGGCCCATCGGCTTGCTTCCTCGACGTCATAGAGTACGAATTTATGTAGAGTGTCGCCTTCAGGATTCTGAATGGCCATGTCTACGGAAGCGAAGATTCCAAGGTCGTACAGGTTCCGCTGGATGTCCCCCATTTGGACCGGCGAAAGCGGGTCTCCGGGATTAAGCGTGATCTGTTTGTCGACGAGGCGAGGCTTAGTCGTATTCAGTCCGGAGTAGATCACCTGGCGGACAAACTGTTGTTTCCCTTCCTTGATTGTGTAGTGGAGATTGATCACGTTCGAGTTGGAACCCGGAGTCGATGTCCAGCTAAACTGCGCGTCGGGAAATCCGTTTTCGAAGTAGTAGTTCAGAATCTGTTCACGATCGGCGGCGATGTTGAACTCACTGAAGGGTTGATCCTCTGACGAATTCAAGGTCGAGATAATCCTTCGCAGGTCCAGCTTCTCGTATCCGGACACTTCCAGGTGAGACACGATCCATTGCTTGCCCTCGTCAATTTGGATGGTGACGTGAAGATCGCCAGCCTTGTCGTTATAGTCATCTTCAAGACTGCTAGTCACGGCAACGTCGCGAAATCCGTTCGCCCGATAGAGATTGGTAATCGATTCGCGGTCGCGGCGTAAGAAAACGTTGCTGAATCGCCCGTGGCGAAATTGAAACGACTTCGTTTCGAGAAACATGCGCTCCCGCAAAGTTTTCGTTGTGAAGTAACTATTGCCGGTAATGGTTAAAGCCACGAGCCGGTGGCGTTCACCGGCGTCGATTGCGTAGGTGATTTCTTCTTTACCGTTTTGGATCGGACTCTCTTCGTAGTGAACCTCTGCTTCAAAGTAACCAGCAGACTGCAACTCGTCTCTTAAATTGTTTGCGCCTTCCTGGAGAAGATCGCGGTCGACGGAGTGTTCTTCGTAGATCGGGACGTTATTCTTCAGCTTGCTTGTCCGGATCTTGTAACCGGTCGTCTTGATATCTAACTTCGGTCCGGCATCGATATTCAAAGACGGCTGGACAACGCGTCTCCCTTCATCGTATTTGAGGCCAGTTAACTGGACGGTCGCCAACAGCCGTTTCGCTTTGTCGTAACGAAGCCGGATATTCTGCACTCCCTGGCTTGTTTTTTTCTGGGTGACCGACCGCCAGCCAGGAACCAAAAAGCGATGCCATCCGGTCGACTTCACAATTTTCTTGGGGGTCAACACCAAGTCTTTTCCATTGATTTCGGGTTGCGAATAGCGCGCTCGCTTGCCCGCCTCAACCGTGAACGTGACATTCACTTGCTGAGCCAAATCGACATATTCAAGACGGTGGCTAACCGCTGCTTCATAGAATCCGTTCGCCACAAGAAGTTTGCTAATTCCATCCTCGGCAGGCGGGATGAGCGCTGCATCGAACGGTGTTCCGAGATTCAAGCGGGTCGCATTTGCCAGTTGGCCCGTGTTCGGAGGTTCACCCACTTTGCCTTCGACGGTGACATTGCCGATGAACCACGCGTTTGTGGTCAGGAACTGAAGATTCACGCCTTCGCCAGCGGGCTCAGCATTTACCTTGATGTCAGTGAAGCGTCCGGTTTGGTAAAGACGCTGGATGGCGGCGCGAACGGCTGCCTCATGAAGAGGCATTTGCTTCGCGATATTCTGGGAGCGAAGCATCGTCTGCAGCTCCTGATCGTTCAGAGGCTGGTCAATGGGAAACTCGATCTTCGCGATCGTGCGGCCCTCGAATGAGGAGGCCGCGTCCTGAGAAAAGGCGTGCGACGCGGAAGTTAGAAGAACGATGCAGAAGGAAATCCAGGCATTCCAATTTCGCACCAAGCTTATCGTAACGTACGCGAAAAGAGGCATGCCAGTTAACAACGGCTGGTTTGTCACGCTCGGGGATTAATCACGTTTCATATGCAACGCGCACGTTACACGCGCCAAATCGCCTTCGCGCCAATGGGAGAACCAGGTCAGAAATCTCTGGCCAACAGCAACACGGTAATCGTCGGATGCGGCGCTCTGGGGAGTGTCACAGCCGAGATCCTGGCGCGGGCCGGCGTAGGCAAATTGACGGTGATCGATCGTGATTTTGTTGAATTCAGCAATTTGCAACGGCAATTTCTTTTCACAGAGCAGGACGCCTTCGACGCCGTCCCAAAGGCGATTGCTGCAGAGCGCGGGCTCAAATTGGTAAACAGTGAGATCACGGTGAACGGCATCGTCGATGATCTTAACGCCCGCAATATTCAAGACCTAATTGAGGGCGCGGACGTGATTGTCGATGCCACGGATAATCTGGAAACGCGTTACCTAATTAATGACTACGCGGTCGAAACCACCACGCCATGGATCTACGGAGCGGCGGTGGGCAGCTATGGAATCACGATGCCCTTTCTTCCCAACCATGGCGCGTGTTTTCGTTGCCTTTATCCGGAACCACCCTCCGGTGCGCAGCCTACATGCGAGACCGAAGGCATCCTTGGCACCGTTACGGCATTCATCGCCAGCCTGGAATCTCAGCATGCCTTGCGGATCCTTAGCGGAAATCGGACGGGAATGCGGCTCATGATCACCACGGCTGACTTATGGAACGGGCCGATTCGAGAGACACCGCAACCTGCGCGCGATCCGGCGTGTCCCTGTTGTGCTGAACGCCGATTTGCGTGGCTGCAGGGCGAGCGCGAGCCGCTGGTGAGCTTGTGCGGCCGCAACGCAGTGCAGATTCACTTGCGCCGCGGCAAGATGAATCTGGACGAGCTGAGGAAGAAGCTTTCGCGGTTTGGGGAAACTCGCGCAAACGAGTTTGCTTTACGGTTTGAGATCGATCCTTATCAGCTCACGGTGTTTCCGGATGGCCGCGCGATTATTAAGGGAACGACCGATCCGGGCATAGCGAAGAGCGTCTACGCCAAATGGATCGGAAACTAATAGCCAGCGTGTTTGTCGACGACGTTCTCGAAAGGCTTGCCGTCCAAGAAGCGCTCGAAGTTTGAAAGAAACGCGCGCATGGCGTTCTCATTCCAAGAGGGAGTTTGGTCAGCGCAATGAGGCGACAGGAGCAAGTTATCAAGCTCATAGAACGGATGATCGGAAGGTAACGGCTCCGTAGCGAAGACGTCGAGCACGGCTCCGCGAATAGAACGATTCTTCAGCGCGTGTAACAACGCCGCTTCATCCACAATGGCACCCCGGCCGACGTTGATCAGCACGGCTGACGGCTTCATAGCGGCGATCTCGCGTTCACCGATCATGCCGCGCGTTTCCGGGGTGAGGGGCGCAGCGGCAACTACGTAATCGCACTCCGCGATCATTGGAACGAGCTCGTCGGGACCATACGTTCGGGAGATGTAGGGATCGCCGTGGGACAACTCAGGGCGGCGGCGGGACGCAACTACCTGCATCCCGAACGAATGCGCGAGCGCGGCACACGCGCGGCCGATGTCGCCATACCCGGCAATCCCCATGGTGGCGCCTCGCAGTTCGAGCACGGTAAATGGCTCCCACACGTGACGGCTCTGGTTGGTGAGAAGACGCCGAACGTCCTTGGCAAAGAAAAGCGCGCCCATGATGACGAACTCTGCGAGCGAGCGGCTGTACACGCCGCGCGAGTTGGTCAGAACAATGGGACTGTTTACCAGCGCGGGGAAGAGCAGGGCGTCCAAACCTGCCCATCGCGCATGCATCCATCGCAAACGAGATGCCTGTTGAAGGAGCAACTCGACTTCGGACCGCTGGAACACCCATGCAAGTAAAGCATCGGCACGCGCGACGTGCTTTGAAAGATCCTGTCCGGTTCCGACGACAACCTCTGCACGGTCGCGCACACCATCCAGCATAGGAATATACGGATCCGCGGGATCGCTGAGAACGAGCAGAACGGGTTGCGTCATTGACGATCGCGCTAGATGACTTGGAGTTCTACCCAACCTGGAGGAGTAGAAGGTTGGTCCTGCTCGAAGACGATGTGGCGCGTTTTGGGGAAAGGAAGGCCACTTTTCACAACGCGATCGTAAGCAGGCTGCGCACCCAGTATGTCGCGCGCTTCCGGCTGCTGCGTGTTGAGCAAGACGCTCTTCCCGAAGTAGCCGCAGCCCCAGCCGATGGGTAGCAGACAAGCACCGCGCCCGCTTGCTTCGGCGAGGTGCGCTTCAAGTCGCTGAATACTTGCGCTCAAGCGTTCGAGTCCGGGGATCGAGGCGTAACGGGCATGCAGATCGAGAATCTTGCGGGCGTACTCGTTCGCTGACTGGAAGAGGCGCTCGCGTGTCATCGGCTCGCTCCATCGCAGAACCCGGCGGACGTCGGGATTGTTCAGAAATTCTTTCTCATCCCACTCGCCTTCGAAGACTGTTCCGGGGTTGGCCATTTCGGCGAAGGCGGGAGTGGAATCCTCGGCTTTGCGTCCGTCGACGGCACCGGAGGGAACGCGCTTCCAACCGAGCGCATATTGCCCGGGACCGCGCGAAGTCAGAGTGGCGACGCGAATCAGATACACCTTGAATTGGTCATGACGAATGGGCGTGGAGTCAGCGACCGATGCCCAACGGAGCCGGTTGGAGCCGTTATCGCCGAGAACCTGATCTTCGGCCCATTCGGCGGGACGGCGAGGTGGACGATCCGCCTTGGCTTTTTGAGCGATCTCTTGCGTGGTGTTTTCCTTCCATCTCGCGTCGAGAAAACCGGTGCGCAGAGCGCCTTTCAATGCCGTGCCCGGCAAATACGGCCCGTTTGCGCCAGCAGCGAAAAGCGGTATTTGGAGCGAGTCGCCTTGAGCGCGCTCCCAGTGCCTGCCAAGCGAGGGAGACTCGAAAGGGATTCGCCGATCGGCGTAGTTTTGCGCGAAGCCACCCCACGAAGCGAAGTCGAGTTTGGTCGCCTTTCTGAGCTGAGTCAGATAGCCCTCGAGACGCGGACCTCGGCTGAGGAGACGGAAGATCCGCGTCTGATCGAGAACGTTCACCTGATCTTTCCAGACCATGTAGTCGATCGGCGAGAGGCGATGCCCCCCGCCAACGAGGGTCGGGCTGAGACAGGTAACGCGATACTTCATTCGGCTGGACCAGCCGGCTCGTCCGGTTCATCCGGGTTGGGTCCCGGCGGCTGCTCTCCCGGACCAGGATCGGGATCAATGGGGGTCAGGTCGTCCGGTTCACGGAAGGGCGGCTCCATCGGGCCCGGGTCATTCATGGGTGGAGTGACGTCGTCGTCGGGACCGCCGTTGCTTTCGATTTCCAATTGTTCGAGTTCTTCGTCAGATGTTGGAATTTCACGCGGGGTTGTCGTCATTTGGGACTCTTCTCCTTCTAGGGCAAACGCTTCGCTCTCGAGGGCTTTCAGCTCTGTTTCATCGAGCGGTGTGGGAGCTTCGCCGGCTTCGTCCCCAACCAGATGGTCGGCAGTGAACGGCGGTTCCTCGACGTCGTCAGGGGGCGTTTCGGTCGAGAGGTCCTCTTCGGCTAACAGAGCGTCCACTTCGGCAATCGGAAGCGGCGGTTCTTCGACTGTCTCGAGCTGTCGCGGAACCTCGGCCGGCACAGGGATGCTGAACGCCCATCCAGCGCGGTAAACGGGGTGGCTGAACCCGGTAGGCGCAACGTCCGGAGCGCTGCCTTCCAAAGTGCTCGCGTAAAGAGCCGAGCCTTCTTCCACCATCGTGAGCCGTTTCTTGGCCGCGCCGGATGAAGCCGGACTGTCGACCCAACCTCCACGCACGGTAACCGAATAGCTGCCGCGCTCCCAATCCACCTGATCGGATTCCGCGGGCGAAATCAGCGACAACGTCCAATGAATCTGAGATCCCAGCGTTGTTCCTTTGTAGAGCAATTGCGGCAACCGGCCCTCGCGAAACTCGGGCGTGTGCGCGCGGCCCCATCCCCGCGAACGCTCGCCTCCAAAACCGGAATCGGCCAAGAGACGAACTGCGCTCTTGATGGGATCCGACCACTGATCGCGGGTAATTGGATCGGCAAACGATACGGCAAACCAGAGGCCGGCCTTGGGAACGAATTCGAGGCATGCGGTGCGGTGCGGTTCAGCGGCTCCAGTCAAGCGGTCTACGGCCGCGGAGGAGCGCACGCTGACGCGAAACGGACCGGACTTACCACCGGGCACCAGGCATTCGCTTACGCCGTCGACCGCCCAACGTTCATCCTGAAGAGGCTTGCCCGCAAAGATCGATTCGACGAGCGTCAATGGAATAAAACGAGCGCTGGCGTAGCGCACGCGCACGGACGCGGAGGGCGGCCAGATGTGGCGCGGGGGAGTGACGTAGAGAGTTTCGCCATGAAAGGGAAACATCGATGTGAAACGAATGGGAGGCCCGCCTTCACCTGGATCGGGACGCGCGGTAGTTTCGAGCCAATACTCAAGCCGGCCCAACAGCCGCATGGCATGGGTCAGTGCCGAATACAAAGTGTCGCTGTGAAAGATGGCATCGATGCGATCGCGTTCGCCGGTGGACGGACCGACGCGCCACGGACGCGAGGGCCGCAGTTTCACCAGGAGCGCCGGCCGCGCCGCGCTTGCGGAGGCCTCAGCAGAAGCTTGCATTCCGGCCTTACGCCTTTAAATAGGCGTTCCCCTTCTCGTTCACCGAGATTTGAAATGCGCCCAGATCCGGCGCGGAGGCAAGCTCTTCCTCGGCCTTTCCGGTTGCGTAATAGTCTTTGCCGCGCCACGTGAGCTTCAACGCACTGAAGCGAATGCGCCCGCTGCCACGAGAGCCCCCACCACCGAGCGCATCATCTTCGAGTAAACGGAGCCCTTGCACCAGCACCCCTAGCAGCGTTGCGTCTTCCTCACACAACAGGTCGAGAACGAAGCGCGTGCGAAAACGCGCACCCGCAGGGACGCGTTCGAACGTTCGTGGATTGGCTTGGGAAGTGATGCGATCGATCGCATTCTCGCTTTTGACTTCCGTCAATTCGTCATCGAGGTTCTCCCGCATTTGCGGCGTGATGCTCTCGAGCTCGAGCGGAGCGTCGAATACGGCCAGGCGCGCGGGGCTAGCGTGTCCGCCTTCGAGAGCATCGCCCGAAACGCGTTCCATGCGGCCCGGGGTGCGGCCAAACAGCAGGCAAATTTCGTCGTCCGGGCGGTCACTTTGATGAATGCGAACCTCCTGGCCCTTGCGCTTCGAAACGTAAACGAGCTCGGAGGGAACGGCGAGGCCGGTCGCTTGTTCCAGCAGCGCGCGGATTCTCCCTCGCAGCGAACTGCCGGGAACATACGGGCGGCCAAATGAATCCTTGACCACTGGATTATCGGCGCCGCCGATTTCGAGTGATCCCTTCCCGGCGCCGACATGCAGGCCGGTTTCGCAGTGCAGAGTGCCTTCGAGAATGAGTTTCCCGAGGAGCTTTAGTTCAGTTTGTGCGGTGTGCGCGCTCATCGTAATTGTGCACTATTGTGCATTTTTGTGCGTTTTTCGGGTTTTGTGCGTGACGTTTGTTATTCGTTGTAAGCCACGATGGCTTCAAACAGGTCGCGAAATCGTTCGTAGCCGCGGGCCTCGTTCTTGCGGGTGACTTGGAGGAGCAGGCGCTCGATCTGGTCGAGGCTGCGGAGCGAGTGCCGCGCAATGGTGTATGCCAATCGGGCGCGGAGCATGACAAATTCGTGTTGACGTTCGTTTTCCGGCGCTCGCACGGCACGGCGAACCGCCCCATAGAGACGGCGCAGTTGTGTGCGAGTCGCGGAATCCATATCGCGAATCCGGCTCACGATAGCGTGGGCCTGGTTGTCTAAATACAAGCTATCGGAGATTAATTTTTCCAGATCAATTTCGGGAACTTCGAAACGGCGGTCGCCAGACGGACGGCCTTCTCCACCGCGATTGTCGCCGCGTGGACCGCGATCTCCAGGCGGACGGTCTCCCCGGCCTTCCGGCCGCGGCCCTCTGCCCGGCCCGCCTCCTCCGGGGCGACCCTCGCCCCCCGGTCCGCGATTCTCACGCTGCGGACGGGATTGCTGCGAAGGCTTACCCGATTCTTTCGTTGCCTGCTCGTCTGCCATTACCTTCAAACCTCGTTCGAGAACCGCGCCCATTGGAGAGCCACGACACCCGCGGGACGCAGGCGCAGCGGTTTACCAGCCGCCGGACGAATATTG
This sequence comes from Amazona versicolor, assembly GCA_034782995.1. Taxonomy (NCBI): domain Eukaryota; kingdom Metazoa; phylum Chordata; class Aves; order Psittaciformes; family Psittacidae; genus Amazona; species Amazona versicolor. The sequence continues at coordinate 1,570 of JAVHMZ010037352.1, read as the reverse complement.
CGGCCGACAATTTCGTTGATTAAATGCGAACGCAGCTTTTGAAATTCCTTATCTCTCTTGGAGTAAGCGGCGCGGCTGTAACGCCGCTGAAAGCGGTAAGCACGCCGGACCAGTTTCTCGTGATCGGTTTCGGATTCCGTAGCTGATGACGCCTTCGCATACAGCCGAGTCAATTCTGTCAGGAAATGACGACCGGCCGCTCGAAATTCTTCGCTAACGCGCGACACCGCTTCTTTCAGGTCAGCCGCGTCCGCCAGTTGCTTCCATTCCACCACGCGATCGAACAGGTAGATACAATCTTTGTCGGCCGCTTTGGCGACAGTGAGATTGCGGCCGGCTTCGGCAAGCGTGCGCGCCAGCGTGCTCTGCTCGTCTGCCAGCGCGATCGCCATGGTGATTGTTTTTGCTTCGGGACCCGGAAAATCATTCAGATTTTCTTCTGTGAACCGGCGGAACGTGCGCTGCATCTCCTGCGCGAAAAGGACGAGAGCGTCCCATGAGCCGTAGATCGCGAAATCGTCGCCACCCGAGTAGAGGATCGTGACGCGCTGCCAAAACTCGGCACCGGCGCAAAGCACTTCGAGCTCGCCGGCAAAAAAATGCTTGTAGAGCATGGAAAGCTGCACATGCTCTTCGATAGATTGCAAGCGGCGCAAGCGTAACGCGAACAGGTCGACGTCACCGCGCAGAACTCCCCAGGCGTGCTGACCGGCTGCGCGGGCTGCAAGTTCCGCAGTGGTAGCCGGTGCAGCGCCGTCTTTGTTTTGCGCCGTGTGACGGGCGAGAGTGATGCCATCGACCGAGAGATTGGCCGAAACCGCCCACTCCCACTTCGCGTTTTCCGTCGTGATGATGGAGCGGAGACCGGGAGCCCAACCGATGGAGCGGGTGGTGCGGAGCTTTGCAGCCAGTTCCGGGGTGAAGTCATTCTCGTCGTGAGTGTCTGGTTCGAAGGGGGCGAACTGGCGCGAGGCGGCGAGAGGCGCGTCCTGCTTTCGCTGCATCTCGTCCTGCAAGCGCCGCCGAACAACGGTCCAATCACCAAGATTCTCGGTTGCGGCCCAGAGAAGGCGAATGCGTCCGCGCGTGGCGTCGTGGATTTGCAGCGCCGTTTCGCGTAGGAAGTCCTCAGCCGGTTGGCGAGAGGCGTCAGGAAGCACGAGCAGGAATTGGCCTCCGCCGCTCGAACCAAGGAGCACTTGCGCAAGTGAAAGCTCCTGCAGAAGCGCACGCGGGACGACCTCGCAGACAAGCGAAATCCAGAGCGATCGCGCGGCAATCACGTCATCAGACGCGTTCGGAGCGGCGGTGAGGAATTCGTCTTGTCCGAGCAGCTTCCCCTGGATGAGGATCTGGACGGACACTCAGTCAAGGTAACACGATAAACCACTCTTGCTGGCATGACACGCTCCGAGTTCGTCCCATTCAGTGCGGTGCTGGGCGGTATCAAACAAATCAAGAGCGTTATGGTGGACGCTGAGCGTTTTCGCCACATCGCAACCGGGCGAATCTCGAAGGTGGACAGCAGCGGAAAGGTGACAACCGTGGCGTCCGGTCTGCCTTCGGCTAT